>JBBJLR010112413.1:0-21412 GCA_037577145.1 Brachypetersius gabonensis | reverse complement strand
TAAGAAACAGTTGTGGACTTCTTAAGCACTGATGTACGTCGCTCTGGATAAGAGCGTCAGCCAAATGCCATAAATGTTCTCAGTACAATGATTTTAAATCTCGAATGCTTGATCATAAATCTCATTTAATTGTTATTGTTACACTCCTATCTATGTTCCTAGCAACAGCTTCTTTCTGTTCCCTTAATATAAACCAGCTTGGTTCGGTTCAACTCTACTCGCTTATTTGCTTTTCTATAATGAAAATCCAGGTATTCAGTACCTGATACCCGGTACCATCCTGGGCACCACCTTGGCCAAGGTTACAAGCGTGCTGAACTAATACTAAATGATGATGTGTACATATTGGAGGTTACTGATTGGTGGTCGCTACTGATTGTTACATCAGTGTTGTTGACTGTCCATGGTGCCTGTCTGGAATGGGCATTATTTTATCAGAGCTAGCCAGAGTTAGCACGGCAGCTAACGGGTTATGTCTTGGTTTAAAGCAGTCAATAAATTACAGCTTTTTTTTATGGAGATGTAAAAATTAGAAAATGTTGTGGATTAGAGCCGTTAGCTAAGCTACTTAATATGCATGGCCAGACTACGCACCACAGACCTCACACCTAATTTATCTTTCTCATTATAAAGTGCTTATAGATGCATTGGCTTTTTCAATGCTGTATTCATATTGGGTCAGAACTGAATGATGAGGGAGATATACAAGAATACAAGAATGAGAACCTCTAACATGCCTGTTCCTTCATGCAAGTGAAGGAACAGGCATATTGTGGGGTATACACAAATTACTTTATGGGCAATAGCTCAATAACTGTTTTGCCAAAAAAAAAAAGAATTTTGTTGGGCTTTATATGGCACATGACCCTAGCTTATTAGGATTACTTTGTGGAGTACCTAGTAAGTGCAAAAATCAGCCAATAACTAAAAACTATAAAGGTTCAAAAATGAAAATATACACTCTGCATCTCGACCATCTTCTATGTATGCATGTCGAATTTAGAGATGTCATCCATGGTGGCATGGTGGCACTGCTACTGATGGGGTATTTTACTAATCTATTATATAAAATTATATGTAATCCTTTATATAATAAAATTAAGTTTAAACTCGTGTCTGCCCATTGTCTGTACAATATAGTTCAAGCTCAGTAAACTGTCCTGAAGATGGAGGTGTTAGAAGAAAATGGCTTATTATATGAACTATGTTGAATACTTTATTGTATTAAATGACCCTGGAGGTGTCCGGACTGAAAGTGAAGATGGAACAGTGCTTCACTGAGTAAGATGGCCTTCAAGGCCAGACTGGGTATGCAGATGCCCAGGCTGGAGTTGCCAAGAGGTTGGGGTCAAGCAAATTAGGTAACACAGTCTGGTCAGTTTTTAATAATAATAATACATTTTATTTAAAGGTGTCTTTCTGGCACACAAGGACACCATACAATAAAACAAGTGCAACAAATAGTGAAATAAATAATTACAGACAAGAAAAAAAAAGTACACCATTTAGACATTGATGAAGAAGCAGACCGGCTGAAAGCTCTGCTCCCCATAGTGGTAAGATGGGCAGAAGAGACAGTTAAGTGGATGGAGGAAGATGATCTGAGGGTATGAGAGGGAGTGGCAATATGAAGGAGTTCAGATAGATATGGAGGGGCAAGGCCATAAATGGTCAGGTTAAAAGAATAATTTTAAATTCAACCCGAAATTTAACTGGGAGTCAGTGGAGCTGCTGCAAAGCGGGAGTTATATGATGGATAAAAGTAATGATGTAATGATTCTTGTAATGATGCCGGCAGCAGAATTCTGGACCAAGCTTGTGAAGAGTTTTTTGAGGAAGACCAAAAAGCAGGGAATTACAGTAATCCAAACGAGAAGTGATGACACTGTGAACGAGGATGGCAGCAGTGTGGCGGTAAGAGAGGGACGGAGACAGTTGATATTACGAAGTTGAAAATGTGTAGACCGGATAATATTGTTGGGAAACGGAGCAATTATCAATATCAATAGAGATACTGTCAGTTTTAGATAATGTTGATTTGGTACCCAATAAGGCAAACTTGTTTCATCACTGTTTAATTTAGGGACATTTGACGAAAACCAGGTTTTTATTTCAGTCAGGCAGTCAGTAAGGGAGGTTGGAAGTGGGTTTACTGGTAAGGTAGAGCTGAGTGTCATCCGCGTAACAGTGGAAACTGATGTTAAATTTGTGAAAGATAGAAGGAGGATAGAGGAAGGAGATAAATAGTGAAGAGAATCGGCCCCAGGACAGATCCCTGGGGCACACCAGATGTACCAGGTGAAGGGTGGGATGAGAAAGATTTGAGCTGAATGAATGCGACAGGAAAGATACGATCTGAACCAGTCTAAGGGGGTGTGAGTGATACCAATGGACGATAATCTATCGAGAAGGGTGGTGTGACAAATGGTGTCATGGAGGAAAAGGATGGTGAGTAAACCGGAATCCGCTGCCATGAGGAGGTCATTAGTAACTTTTATGAGGGCAGTTTCTGTGCTATGAAGGGGGCGAAAACCAGACTGGAACTGTTCGTACAGGTTATTATGAGATAAATGAGAGTGGAGTTGGATGGCAACAGCTTTTTTGAGAATTTTGATCATATTTGGTGAAAGTGTGGAGAGGTAGCTCAGTAGAGAAGCAAGGTCATTTAAAAAGTTGCTATTTGGTTTTGGAGGGCGATAAACTGTTGAAATTATGGTGGGAGAGGGACCAGACAGCTGAGATACAGAAAATTCAAATGAGTCATAGGTAGGAACAGGCACTGGTGAAACTTTCCACTTCTCATGGTAAATTACCGCAATACCTCCACCCCTGCCGGAGTCATTTGGTTGTTGCGAAGTCTCAGTTAAACAAAGAAAGTCCAGCTTATGGTTGATGATGAGATCTCAGATAAGGTACCCTTTCCCTGTGAGGGAGCGGACATTGAGTAGACTGAAGTTGAGAGTGGTTGTGTCGCCTTTGAGTGTGTTATCATGGGTAGGAGACTATGATCAACAGTCCGACCCGTGTTACGTGGAGGGCACCGAGAGGTGGACCAGATGGAATTTATTGATGTCTTTATTATAATGGTCTTTATTTTATTGGTTAAAAGGGCAGGACTGAGGTGTCACTGAATATTAATTAGAAGAAAACTTAACTTGTAATTATTGGGTTGAAACACAGATGGGAATAAGCAAATTAGGTGATAGTGTTATAGGTTGAAAGAAACATGACTGAGCTAAACTGATAAGATGATTAAACTTCATTGGTGAAAAATCAATCAGTGGTATGTATTAGATAAATGGGTGTTAAATTCTAAGACCTACGTACAGAGTCCCGGCCTGGAGCGAGTGAGCGAGTGAATGGGTGCCATGGGCCACTGCTATAACCTTTGAATAAATCAGCAACGCCGCATTTTCCTGACTCAGTTTGATTTTTTAGACTTAGAAAAGTTCCAGACTTAGTATTTTATTCCAATTCTCCACAACACTGACACATTTCAAGAGGTGTTAAAGTTCAATACATGCCTACATGAATTCAGCAGTCAATACAAGCCTATGTAAATAGCATGTTTTAATGAAACTCTACAGGAGATTTCCTCTGTTCTTTTGACATGGTTTAGTCTATTTTCCAAATTATTTGTCTTTAAATCCTTACACATGTTTCTTCAACTGGTCAAAGAAGACCAATTAACTTTCTTAATCATTCAACATGTCATTACTAGTTTGCACATTTTCTTGGACCCCTCTGCCACTTGCTTTCTCAACTTTTGTGGTTGTCATATTATGCAGGGTTATGCAGGATGTCTAGTTGTAATTTCCGTTTCTTATACTGGAGGCCTTAGTTTTGGACAAAACATAGCAATGTTAAACATTTTTTTACTCTGAAAGTATTTTCCCTTTTCATTATTTTCAATAAAACTGTCAAAATTATAAGACATCTCCAGCTCTCTCCAACTCCGCTAAAAGTCTGCAAACCCCCACACTTAGGGTTCCCACATGATTTTTATTTCTGCTTGTGTTTACAGTTAAAAAATCATATATGATTATTCTGACTTTTAATGACATGTTTTAAAATTCCAAACATTGTCAACTTTGATACCTTAATTCTCCACTTGGAAGCTTCCTTTGCTGATCTATAGACATGGAACCACCAAATAAGGATATACTACTATATAAGCAGGGGTTGACATAATTTTTTGCTGTTGTACTGTAATGAGTACCTACATTAATAAATTGGTATGCACCCAATTTTTTTACCTTATAATGGCCTCTGGAACCCATCGAATCCTCCTAGTGGACTCTTTGTGTCAGTCAGAGCCGATAATTGCCCTGCAACCGTACCTGAATCATTCTGAGAAGCTCCTAAAGCACATTGGCCGAGCCAGTGAACCTGCCGGTTAACTTCCTCCACAGCATATTTATTCATAGGCTATGTCTTAATTTGAAAACATTTTGCCTTTTTGTTTGAATTGCTGTCATGCCTATGAGTGTTTAAGTCTTGTATTATTCCTCTTTTAGTGTGTTTAAATAAATCGTTGTCACAGAGGTAGTCTTATGTTATTGTCTTGTTTTATTTAAAAGTGATTCATTCTCATCTTTCTTTTAAAAGACAATTCAAACACTTTGTGTTTTTTCGATTTGGAAATGCCGACTCAGTGACTCACACACCCGGATGGGTTTAGTGAATGACTCAGAGGGATACGAATCCTAAAAAGGATCAGAGTATTACAGCTCTACTCTAGACTGGCGAACGGGCCTCACATGAGACCTGCTCTGACTGAAATTTGATTGGTGCAGAAGCCAGGCTCCGCGGACCGGCATTTTTCTTTTTAAGGTTTTCCTTTCTTGAGTGGTGGTACCTAGAGATCCAGTATGAAGTTACTCAGATTAAGTATGCATTTGCGCAGTGAAGACTGAAAACTGGTGCGCATTTGTCATACCACATACATCAATTCTTGCTTGCATACCGCTTATGAGTACTGCACTTCCGAAGCATTGTTTGGGTGCTGAGTGTTAATATAAATACACTTTGGTATTTATATTAAAAGAAGCAAGCCACACTCACCTTAAGAAATTCAAGGTTGATGTAGGGGATGCCGCAGGTGCGCAGTTCCAACTCTAAGTGGCTGAGCATGGTCAGGAGTTGCAGAGGAATGATAGAGCCCAGGCCTGCACGAACAGCATTCATGCACTCTACATTTTGCAGCTCTCGCAGACGAAGAGCACGTATTGATTGTGCATAAATGTCCTTGTTCTCCCAGCTGTAAAAGCACAGGATAAAGGGGGCATTTTCTTTTTTTAGGACAGCTGTGACTGGACACATACGAGTCAAGACGATTTTATTACCATTTCTACCATATACACAGTACATAGTAAAAATGAAACAACGTTCCTCCAGGACCATGATGCAACACAAGAGCAGAACAGAACAAAACACAAATTTCCCTTTCCCTATTAAGCACCCCTTTCTGATCCTGCAAGTTTGTCACCAACTACTTGCACATAGATATGTTTTCGGCCGTACCTGACAACAAGGTTGTGTCCACCCTGGCATAGTTCCACCTCCTCGCCTGACATGGTGACGTAAGTGAAGGTACAGCATGGTCTGTTTGGAGAGTCAGGGCTCTCACCTGAGTGGTTCTGAGACGATATCTCTGCACACAGTGCCTCCAACTCTGTCTCATCAGTCACCTAAGAGTATCAGTATGGAAGAGAATCAAAAACATTGTAAGGTTGAAGAACTATGATCCCTTAAAAATGAACTTAGTTCACATAAGAAAATGAATGTGTGCTGCATAAAGGATCTTAAATGTACTGCTCAGTGTCACTCATGTATTGCTCAATGTGTTGAAAATGAATTTCCTTAATGAATTAAACTGTCCTTAATTAATTTCCTATTTGTACTGTTTTAAAAATATAAGCAAACATTGAAGATACTTTAGATAATTGAATTTAAAGTAAATGTCCAATTGTTTCTAAGAAGACGCACAACTTATGGGCTTGCTCTGCAGACTGCATATTCCAGCAACACAACACTCAACACTAGTCGTGCAAATAAAGTTATGAATATTAAAGACATCAACAACAACTTCAACTCTTTTTAGCATAACCAAAAGTGAATAATTTCTTGATGTTTGCCTAAGGTCATTTGGATGACTTCCTGTCCATTCCTGTAGCTGCCCTGGTTCCACACTGTTTGACAAGATAGGCAATGTAATGTAAGCATTAAAGTGCAAAGTTTTTGTGAAAGCTGTGGGAGTGTTTTGTTTGTGAACCACTGACAGTTGGAATTAAAGGCTAGATTCACTGTAAGTACTGTGGGGGAAAAATTTAATTTTGTAAAAATGTAACATCCAAACTAATTCTAAGCAATAAAATCTTATCCACTATATTGGAGACTCCTTTAAACAAAACCTCTTCAATGCAGCCCAGTCTATAATGCAGGATAAAGAGGAGACAAAAATGGGGCTTTCTGGCCAAAAAAATGAACAATTATCTTGTTAAAACTGGTTAGATGGATGGTTATGATTAATGGTGGACAACTGAGGATGAATGCAGAGAGATACAAAGTCCACCAAGATCATCCCATCGGAACAACACAGAGAAAATCTTCAATGAAGGATAGGTATAAACCACCAGATAATCTGAAGGAAATTAACACTTATGCAAGGAAAAATGTACATTTAATGATATACTGACTTTAGTAAATTGTTTTGCATACTTTTGCAAGGCACTGGATACCTAAAATAATTTTGTATTTTTCTTAAATGCAGAAAGATGCTTTAGCTATATGATATAATTTACCACCCTTGCCTCGAGGTGGATACTGTGTTGTACTGTTTGCCCCATTTTAAACCTGGTCTGGGCATGCCACTGGTTGTACACTGAAAGCTGTACCTACAAAACACTAAGAAGGTAGTAGTAATCCTAAGGTTAATGCCTTCTCAAACAAAACCACAAACAAACAAATAAACCAAAAAACACGGCAAGAATACAATGCTGTGATCTACTGGGGAAATCTCGAGAGAAGGCAGAGGCAGCGTTGAGGTTTTTGAAACGTTTTCTAAGCGACTTATCTAGGAGACAAACATATGCCAAAAAACAATGCGCAAATAATTAATTGACAATTTGAACACCATTCCTTCAAAACTACATAATCTCACCTGCTTAAAGATCCAGCCTTGACCTTGTTTAGACTTTTTGACAGAAGCAGACAGATTTTTATTTAAATGTCCTGGTACTTAAAGGAACCCATGACAGTATATCCAAACAAGAGTCTCGGGGCATTGTAAGGAAAAACTTTCTCAAAACATGACAGATCCTGGACAAATCCAGCCTTGAAGTGTTGGTTTTTGGTGATTTCAATTCAATTCAATTTTTTTTTTATTTCCCTGCTGAAACACACCAGCATTCAAATCACCCATTAATTGGCAGATTTAGTGAGTGTGTTTGGTGAGGTTTATCCCCAAACTGTGCTGGACGCCAGTCTTCAAGAACCTAATCTGGGGATTCCTTGTTTATATCAATGGTTCTCAAGCTGGGGGTTCGACTGTTTACCCTTATCTAGCTAAGACAACTTTTTAGGTATTCAGTGATGTTTATGGCGTGGTTCTCAGTGGTGTAAAATGGGGCACGGTTAGAGAAAAAATTTGTACCAGCATAGAAGAGAGAAAGAACAGCTGTGGCACATGAAAAGGAGAAATGTGACCAAATTTTCATACATATTTTCATGTTTGCTCTGGCAGTATAATTGACAATGCACTTATAATACATAAAATGTTACATATAAGTTGAAAAAGTTCAACTTAACAAACATGTTTGTCTTACACTTTCAAACTTCTCAATGTAGTTGTAGGTGATCAAGTCAGCTTCCTGTAGGTCTGCATCAGGGTCCAGTGACTCACCCACTAGACCCTTCCAAAAGGAGCTCAAGAGATCCAGAGGTAAAGGCACATCTGCACGGATGGCAATGCCTAGCAACTGGCCAAAGAAATGTAGTAGCTGCTCTTCAGCATAGTTGATGGGGCAAGGCATCAGGATGTACTTCCCCTAGACAAACATATTTTTTAGTATTATATAACAAATAAGCTTATGACTTGTACGAGACACAAACACACACAGTGGTATGTGCAACACCTATTCAAGTGGATTTTCTATGTGGGGGGAAACGAGCTTACATAGCTTTCGCTATGAGAAAACTTAAATACAGCACAATTTGTACTCATTTGATGAGTTTAACATTTGGAAATACACATAAATATTCAATGTGCCATAAATTTTGTGCAAGGCATATTTGATTTAAAAAAATTTTAAATTAAATTTAGCAACTACACAGTAAATGTGCAATAATGTGTGGAACTCTGATCTCTGCAAAAGATCTATTTTAAATATATTTTTTAAAAACTTGAAATTTGACCAGGGCACATCAAAGTGCACATGAAAGATCGCGCACACGCACGCACGCGCACGCACACACACACGCACACACTGGGATGCTGAGGACTGGGCACCTTGTTACGATTAGCAGCAGCACTTGGGCACAGGAGGAGCAAAGAGAGGGCAGTGCTTTGCAGTTCCTTGCAGACCTGCCACAGGAAGTGCCGAAAGGAACCACCTAAAATGAAAAAAAAAAGAAGGAATCACTAATACTTCGGTTCAGTTTTAATTTACAATGTTAACTTGAAGATGCTGTGTGTATGGCTTGGACACTAACTAGTGCCATGGACTTCTTCCCCAGTGAATCTGATGTTGAAGGCATAAGTGGGGTCTCCTCCACTTGCTAGCTTGACACACAGCTGAGATGAGGGCACACTAGACAGCTGCCGGGCTGCCTGGCAGAAGTAAGTGTTTTCTGAGGAGTGGATCTCACCTGGCCACACACACACACACACACACACACACACACACACACACACACACACACACCTTTACTTGCATGACAATAGACGTTCAACTGACGTAAAGGTGTTCCTTTCCTCTCCATACCTCCCACTATCTCCAGGGGGTCCAGTGTGATTTCAGGTGCAGCATGGTCAGCAGTGCGCTGCACTGTCGCATTCAGTACCCTGTTCATAACGGTCACTTTGGTGTCATAAAAAATAAGGCCTGAGAAAAAAATTAAGTATGTTTTATGAGGGCTAGGAAACGTAAACACTATTTTCACTTATGTAATGCCATTAAGGTCTAGCCGATTAAGCTTCGTACAGACAAGGACGAGGTTTCAGATCATAACTGAAAAACACAAGGAGGTAAACAGGAAATCCCACCTTTGGCCTCACACAGTAGGGCAGCAATACTATTCTGATAAGTATGTGTCTGTCTGAGCTCCACAAGTGGCAGGAAGAAACTCTCAAGGGTGTTGTTAAGTGATTGCAGCAGAGCAAAGCGCAGACGTAAACTTTCCACAGGCACATCTATGGAGTGAAGTCCAGGAACAGTAAAGCAGCAAAAGCTCAACATGATCATGATCTGAACTGAAATACTTTTAGAATAAATTAAATAAACTGTTAAAACTTCACAATGAAACAGATGATGAAATTTTATTATCATTACTTTATTATCTATGCAGCATGTCTTACTCAAAAGGCATGAAACTCGTGGGTCTGCTAAATCCATGGAGTCCAGGTACACTTCGTGGGGATGGAGGCGGGCAGGAGTGATGGCCAGGTGGCGGCAGAGGCGATTAACATACTGGACCAGCGCAATGTCCCTCTCTACAGTCCATTTTCTACTGGCTTTCTGGGCCTGCCGAGTATCAATGCATGAACATCTACAGAACAGAACAAAGAAACGAAGGGCTGTGATGATTTTCGTTAGCTATATTTACTACTGGTGATTTTTTTGTTCATTATATGTAACTAAGTACAAAACCAAAGCAAATAAATAGGCCGATTAGCTATCTTACACTGCAACTCAAATGGATACGTTCAGTATGATAAAGATCACAAAGTATGTTCACAAAAAATTTACACTCCCAGTTTAAAAACAAGTGAGTTTTTATTGCTTCCTGTGGTTTCCACAGCCTCTGGCCATCAAACCAAATCAAAATGGCTGTTTGCAGCAGGCCCATTTCTACAATGTACAGCACAACGCAAGTTTTGCTTGGTATCTATTCTGTGATTTACTGCACCTTAGTGATGTCTTACATCTATGTTACATATGTGTATGTAAGCCTGTTTGCCAAAGAAAAGAAAAATCATTTTAAACTTAAAACAGAATGGTGTTTCTTTTGACCTTTCAAAGTGTAGGTCATAACCACACGCCAAGATGGCCCGCCAAACACTACGAACATCTTGCTTGGCCCGGTCCACAGTGAACTTCTGGAAACCTTCCAGAGTTAAATACCTTTCTTCTGGGACTGAAAAAGAAGTGGGAGAATGGTTAGAATTACACATAAATGTACAAGTATAAGACAAAACTGTAGGACTGGCCCAAACAGCACTATAGAGAATTCAAATTCTTTTCAGTGCTACACTAAAGGGTGTTATGGCTTATGGCTCGATTGATCTTGGAAGCTAAGAAAGGTTTGGCCTTGGGAGAATGCCTGGGAATGCCACATGCTGTAGGCTTGTGGGAAAGCTGGTGCCCTAGTGGTTAGGGGGTTGCCCCTGCGATCAGAAGGTTGTGGGTTCGAGTTCCAGGGGCACCACTGACGTACCCTCTTCCCCAGGCACGTGTTCCTTGCTGCCTGCTGCTTCACTTGGTCAATGGGTTAAATGCAGAGAACAGTTTCATGCTGTTCACAATGTGTGCTGTGTTGTGTTCGCATGTGGCTAATGTTCGCATGTGGTTCACTTTACATGCAAAAATAATATTTACAAGCGGTATCATATTAACTTGTTAATTTCAATCAAATCATCAGGAAAAAAAATTTGTTCAAAAAATTAACGCTGATTAACCGAAAGATGGACAACACTACACTACAGCCGTCACCCCAAAACCAAACCATTAAAAATGCTTCAGACACCTGTGCTTGTATGTACATTGTGTGATTAATTTAGAGTAATCAGGGATCTTTATTAATTAAATATATAAATGTCTTAAATTGCTTGACCCCTCTAATATTTATTTTTCACAGTCAACCATAAATTTAGGCTGTGGCTCATATTCTAAAATCTAATTTACAGAGTAGTACTCAAAGCTGTTGAAAAAATAACTGATTTATGTATGACCCGGGAACAAAGTCAATGGGTCATTTGGCGGGCATAATTTTGCCACTAAATTTCATTTTAATATGTGCATGTTTTACCGCTAGCCCCTTTTTTGGCAGGCCCTGCCTTATGCCAGAGCATTTAATGTTATGCTTAGTGAGGATCCTACAATATATAAAAGTATAAAGTCTGTTTCAAATTAAAATTTTACAGTGTAATTGTGAAGTTACATATAGCTCCAAAAAAGAGAGACCACGGCAAAAATTGTTAGTTTCTCAGGTTTGATCTATTACAGGGGCAAGTATTGAACTGAACATTTTTGCCTTAGTTTTTAAGAATATTTCTGACAATATTTCTCCTAATTAAAAAAAAAAAGTTTTTAAAGCTTAATTTTTAAAGGAAATATGAATACAGAAAAATAAGAGAAACTATGCAATGTTTACAGAATTATAATACAGAATTATTAAAAAAATATCAAATTATTCACTCAAACAAAATGCCAATAATTACCTAGTAGTGTTTTGTCATCCAAGTGGTCACATCGCAAAAAGAGAGTGTTGATTAGAGAAGTGTTTTTTTCTCATTAAATAAGATTTGATTCAGGTGATCACTTAATCAGTACTTTTAAAGCAGAATGAGTTTTGCTTGTGTAGGAATTTAACAGACACTGCCATGGAATTTTTATAGAGATGAAGATTTAAAAATAAATTGCAGTGGTGTCTTATTTTTTCCAGAGCTGTATACAGTTATGCCCCAAAATGGAAAACACACTTATGTAAAAAATATGTAAAAATAAGCCTAAAATGCCCATTTTTATAGTGTAAACTATTAAAAAATTGCCCATTTTATAGTGTAAACCTTTAATATGCCCCCAAATATACTCCCAACACACTTTAATTTAATTTAAACTTATGTATAAACTTAATACATACTTAAAATATTTGCTCGAACAATTATTAGTTAGGTTCTAAAAAAAAAAAAAAAAGAAAGACTGAAGCCACAAACTCTGAACCGCAATTTTGCGGGGGTTCATTGTATATACATATACATGAAGACACTTTAATAACCTTCTAGCTTTTTGGAAGGGGACTTCTCAAGGTCTTTGTCATCAGGCCTAGCTTTCTCTGGAGACTTGGGCTTCAGGATTGGTTTCTTCTCATTTAAAGCAGTGCTGTTAAAACACAAGGTTCGAAATTATTATTGGCAACTGAGAGCAAATGCAACACAGAAATGAAAAAGATAGTGTCCTACATAAAGACACAATGTCTGTGTGGTGTGGTTAAAAAAAAATAAAAAAATAATTATTTCTTTATATTTTTCAGCTGACCACTATGAAACCACTGTAATAGGTTACCAGTGTTACATGTAATCTTAGGTTAGTTTTTTTTTTTTGTCTCAAGACACAAACATATCTTTCTGGATAGTGGACAGTGCTAAGTGCAAAAGTGAATGCAATCATGATGCAATCATGTGAATGCAATCAAGATACAACCAAGACCTACTTCACAGACAAAACGAACATTTAGTTTAGTTGTTGAATATGGCTTGAACAGAATGTGTAAATGTGGTCAATGTTTTTCATATACATGTCATTCTAGTAAGTGTGTGGTAACCAGGGTATGTCTAAGAGTGAGGCAGACATACAAATACCTAACACCATAAAAAACAAAAACAATTAAACAAACAAACCATTGTTCAATGTTTTTGGATTATTCAAAAATATTTCAACACTTCACAATGGCCTGTCCATGCTTCATCATTGGCCAGAAATGCATCAGGAGCACGAAGTAAGAGAGGGTGTTAGATTCTTGCCAGTAAAAACAAATAAATTTTTAAGACAAGACAGAATTGCATAATAACATTTTTTATCATTTAACAACTACTTCAAAATTATATGCAGAGAGGTGTATGCATATATATTAACACATTTTATCACTTTCAACCTGAATTTTATTAAAATTTTTAAGTATTGCAGCAGCATCCTAAACAAAATGTCGTACACCTTCACAATCTCAAAAAAATCATTTGCTAAAAATTCATATTAAAAATACACATCCAATCTGCTCCAACTGCTCTTAGCTTTATTCAGATGATTCTGCAATTGTTTATGTTATGTGACATTGTGCAGGTGTGCAATGGAGTGAGCTAGTGGATAGCCCAAACATGTCATACTGTAACTGCAATTATTGGGAGGCGAGTTCTCCCTCTGTTACAGGATCAATGAAGACAATTTCCTAGCTTTTATTTCTGGAATGTCTGACAATAAAAACCAAAGACTTTCCAAAGCAGACATGACTCGGTATCTCCCAAGACAAAAAAAGACATTTTTATCCAAATTGACTTACAATATGAAGAAACATATTACAGAGAATAGTGTGACATCTTTATATAATAAAAGAATACAAGAAGATGCATTAGGAGAGGAGACGCTCTCTGAAAATATGGATCTTTAGGAGGTTTTTGAAGGTAGAGAGGGATTATACTGCTTCTCTTTTCAGCTTAGACAGCTCATCCCACCATCAGGGAACCACATCTAAGTCTGGACTGGGTTTGTTTTGTGTATAGGGATGGCAGAGCCAGACGACATGAAGGAGCGGAGGGAGCGAGTAGGAACATATAACTGAATGATAGGGTTAGGGTAGCTGATGTCAAATGGCATTCTGTAGGCAAGAATTAGTGACTAACTTAATTCAGGAAGCCATGGGTAGTGGGGTGACATGCAGTCTTTTGGGTTAGTTGAAGACCAGCCAAGGTGCTGCGTTCTGAACCAGCTGTCTTACCAGGCAAGCTGATATTGCATAAGGAGAAGCGACATGACCGAGACACAGAGAAAGATAGCTGGTCATCAGTGATGACAACAATGTTTCTCACCACTTTGGATGGGGTGAGGAGTGAAGATTTTTTGTATTGATATTTTGATGGATAGAAGGTTCAGCTGGGATAACCAGAAGTTCTGAAAACTGAAACTGACAAGATTCAGTTGTAGAAGGTGAATCCACATCCATTCATCCATGTGGATATGTCAGATAGACAAGCCAAGATGTGTGCAGAGACAGTGTGGTATAGTTGGTGGGAAGGACAGGTATAGCTTTGGTTCAATGACATAGCAATGATAGGAAAAGCAATGAAAGCGAATAATCAAACTCAAGGAATGGTGTAAATTGCAAAGAGTAGTAGCTCCAGTGCTGAGCCTAGAGCAGACTCTGATGGGCAGCTGATGGACTAAAGTAGTAATGTTAAGAACATAAAGGCTAGTTCTAACATTTCCATCTCAGACATGCAGACTGCATGCTAACTTACCTCACTGTTCTACCTTGTGGATTATGTCCGTTTATAGCACTTCTATCACAGTGGAAAAGAAAACAAAATAAACAAAGGATTGGAACTAAAATCCCTACAACTAAAGTACTCCTGGATTGGTTTCAATCCCAATCCTCTGGATCAGACTGGACTATCTCTACTTATTTGCGACTAAGCTGAGAGAGCAAATAAATCACTGTTGTGCTTGAAAGTTTGACTGAGAGGCACTGAGAAATAAATCTATCTAGAGTGGACAAAAGTATTGAGACAAGAGAAAAATGACACAAACACACAAGTCTCTCTCTCTCTCTCACACACACACACAGTATTTCGATAAGCAGCCTTTCCCTTAACCATACCAAAAAAGCTGATCCTAAATTGTTCTGATTTAGTTGTGTAGAATACATTTGTTCAGGAATTGACTGAAACTTTACGAAAATAGTCATGGATAATTCTGACTAAAATATGACTAAAATGCTCAGACTCTACTGAAACTTGACTAGACTAAAAGAGTCCAGATGTGACTAAGACTAATAAAAACTAAAAGGACAGCTTGACGCAAAGACTAGACTAAAACTAAAATTAAAACAGGCCGACAAAACAACACTACTTGTGATTGAGGGAGTAGTCCTTGCTTTATGACATTGTTTACTAAATATCCAGTTTAAAGACAGATATTCTGATATTTTTCTACAGAATCCACAGGTATAAATAAGAATTTATTGTTTCATCATTGATGCCTAGCTGCCTCACATTCAGTAAAACAGGCATAAACCATGACACAACTACCACACTGTTTCAGAGAGTTTCGTCTCTCCAAAACATCTGCCCACAGAATATTTTCTTACGAACATGCTTTTTGTTCAGATTAACTGCTAATCCTAGAGGTTCACCCATAGGCATGGAAAAGTGGATTGTTTTTCTCAGTAAATAAATGGTCAAGCATAATATTTTTACTTTCTAAGTATAATATTTGCTCTGATGATCATTTAAACAATGCCGAAATATAGATAAACCTAAAGAGTTCACAAACTTTCAACTATACTTCCACTACAGCTTTAACTCTATGAAATAAATAGATAGTAGTGGAGGCATACTTCTGCTTATAAAGTAAGCATTTTAATGTTGTATCGATGCCTTTACTGTTGGTAAAAACAAATTACTAAGTTTGGTAAGCAGAAGAAAGACTCACCGGACACTGTTGAGTACAGACTTTTCTTTGATGGGGGGCTTTGCAATTGATCTTTTCGTGCTGACCACTTTGCCTTGGTGTTGCTCCTTACCTGCCTTGCTGTACTTGCATTTGCTAGGTTTCACAGTGCCGTATTTACGGAGAATCTGAAGACATAAATTAACAGGGCACACACATTGATAATACTCTAACAGCAGACAGATGCCACCAAAAGCTCACAGACGCTGTTGTTTATTATGTGAACTTAGAAAATAACAAAAATCCTGTCAAGCATATCAATACATTCTACATTAAAAGTAGCCCAATGTACACAATCTTTACATATTTGTAAGCATATGTGAGAACTAACCTGTGTGAGTTGATCCTCAAGCACTTTTTTAGGAGGTCGAATGTGGTTGAAGAAAATGTGCAACAGATTGCCAGGTGTCTGTGCGTTGATCTGATCTTTGCTGAGATAAATGTCAGATGGTTTCACTGGCTTGGTTGGGGTAAGGCTTAGCATCTGCTCAGATTGTGCACAACTTTTAAATATGTCTGAGAGCACATCCCGTGCCCCAGGTACCAGTTTGTCTCCTATAAGATTTTCACATGTTGGTCAAAAGAATGAAGAATCTGTTTCAGCAGAAATTAAAGGTATACCTAATGGATTGTGATTAGACTGACATCATTAAAGTTTTGTGCAGTCTGTGCTCTGTATCAAACTGAAGAGACATGTTAAAGGAAAATGCAAAAAACTCCAACCTCTGATAGATTTATCAATGAAGTATTCCTCCAGAGCAGAGCTGCCTTGTGTGTCAAACAGGCTCTGGTTAACACTGGAGGCAGTCAGGATCTCTTCATTCGTAATCTCCATCAACTCCTCTTCACCTTCAAGGCTGGACAGGCCAATGAGATCACTGCTGTTAAAGAGACTAGCTCGAATCTTCTCTACTTTGGCTCTTGATCGTACCTGTAACCCAAAGACAAGTCATCTTCCACTTGACAATGACCAAAATGGAATCCATTTAAATAAGTATTTCTTTCCACCAACCTCTATAACAGCATAACCCTTAATGGGACGTGACATGGCGACACTGTTTTCTAGATCGGTGACTGTGTACAAGGATCCCCCATCTGACACAGAGACGGTCTCACCACCATCTAGGTGGTCACCAAGACTACCAAGACTGCCAAGGCTCCCTGTGCTACAAAGAGAAATATCCAGGCTTTCCTGACTAGAGACTGTGTGGGAGTCGAGAGGTCTTTGTGGTTGAGCAAGGGTTGTTTGAGCAGTGACTGTGGCTGTCAATAGCTCTTGGTCCACTGAGAGCTCACTGGCAGTCCTTGACACTCCTTGAGAGGAGCTGCAAATTGATGTCTGGCTGGTAGAGGCTGATGCACTCATGCTCACAGCTGGAGTGACACTGCTGGAACTATCCGGACTTTCTATACTACTTGGATAAGGCCTT
Source organism: Brachypetersius gabonensis (assembly GCA_037577145.1). Classification (NCBI taxonomy): domain Eukaryota; kingdom Metazoa; phylum Chordata; class Actinopteri; order Characiformes; family Alestidae; genus Brachypetersius; species Brachypetersius gabonensis. The sequence continues at coordinate 4,323 of JBBJLR010112413.1, read as the reverse complement.
TCAGTCTTAGAATCCTTGGGATTGCCTGAAGTTCTGGCCAGAGTTCCTTTGGTCTTTTTAAGGTCCTCTTCTTGAATAGGAATAAAGATCTCGTCTTTAAATAGGCCTCCATGTGCATTGCAAGCTTTTCGGATGGCATTACGCACCACAGGCTCTTCCAAGTGAGTCGGAATGCCAGAAAGCACCAACAGCCGTCCATGAGCAGTTGGACCAAACAGGGCTTGGCAGGCATCAGCCACTGCGTCCCCTGTAACGCCCAGTCCCTGGGGATCCTTGTTAGTTAGGTGTCGTATAATGGTTAGTAATGTCAATCCACGGTGGAACCACAGCATATCTTCGGGCTTTCCTCCAGCAACATTAAGTAAAGCACTGTCACTTTCTGATAGTCTTGTGCCACTGCCAGAGCCCCGTTTTCCTAAAGCTACTGCTGCAGCAGCCACGGACGCTGCAGCTCGTTCACGCTTGAGCTTGACCTTCTTGCGCTTAGACAATAAACTAGGGCTTTGGGGAGTCTGGGCTGGTGAAGATGATGATGAAGATGAGGAATCACTAAGGTTGGGTGCACCAGATGATGAAAGAGTGCCCACAGTTGTTGTTCCACCGCCCACGTTGGGTGGCTGAGTGACCTCTGCCACAGCCAGGCACACTTCCATAAGGGCATGAAAGTATGTGGAGAAGCGGCTTTGTTCAGCAGCTAGAGCCAAAGAGCCACTGCTTCCTGAAGAAGAGGAACTAGCACTAGGTATCCCCCAACTCTGGGTTTCACAGTCATAAAGTTTTCGGAGCTCTGTCTGTAGAGCCATGAGCACTGCCAGGCATGGGTTGAGAAGCAGTGCAATTGAGCTGGAGAGAGCTGAGGGGCTTTTGCACTGTTCTAAATGATGGATCTTGCGGAAAAGCTCAGCAAGCAGGTGGAAGACCAGCTCCTTGATACATGGTGCAAGATCAGTGGTCCAAATAAGTGCACCTTATGGAAGAAGGAATGGAATAATGTGATTTTATGAATGTCAAGTTTTAAGTTTTAAGTAAAATGCAGAGGAGGAGTGGCGTGATACTTAGAACGGAAAGAACACTGAGACACATAGCAAAGGTAAGAATTCAGTTTCTTACTGAGTAGCTCCACAACCTGCAGAAGCACAGAAGAAGGAACAGTGTCCAGTTCTTCCTCTGATTGCTCACTGCTGCCACCTAGTGTCCAGGTCAATAGCTGTTCTGCAAAGGCCATGGCCAGGGGAAACTCTAGAGGCAGAGAATGCAGCACCAGTACTGCCCCAGGAGGAGGAGATACACCTGTAAGCAGAAATCAGAAGAAAACTGAATTACTGAAGCAAGCAGTTTTATTAAAAACTCTTTATACTAGTAAATTGTTTAAGAATACTTGCTAAATATCTGTACCTAACAAAAAACACAATATTCAAAAGTATAACAAAAATATTTTCAATAAAAGTGAAAACCAGGGGAAGAATCCCACAAGGGTAAGATGTACTTCTTGGAAAATCTCATAGCCCTATGGATATATTATATTACATTATTGCATTTCCACTACAATTTTCAATTTTTACAAAACGTGTATACCGCAATAACTTTATGTTTATGGGTAAAACAATGAAATTATGCATTTACTGAGAATTTCCTGTGAATGGAACACACGCCTACTAATGTGAGATTAATCCTGCTTTAACCTAGCCTCCTGATTCCTGTTTCCAGGAAGATAGTATGCCCCCGACTCTGGCCGTAGAGCCAGGGCAATTGGGTGACAATTTGATGGTATAGTTGCAAAGCTCTCCCTTGCATAAGAGCTTCCCAGAGGTTTGCCTTGCTCAGTGAAACGCCTGCTGAGAAGTCTGCTAAAAGTGCTCTAGTTATAGGTAATTAAGAAATTCAACAAGTGAAATGACCTACTCCTTTAGGTGCTCCTGCACCAGCTGGACACTGGATTCCGGACACTGTAGGGAACCTAAAGCTGTTAGAGAGCCATAGGTATGAGAGGATAGTGTTTCATATAGGGGCTAATGATATTTGTCAGTGGCAGTCAGAGGTTACTAAGAGTAATGTTAAAGAGGTGTATAAATTTGCCCAGACTATGTACGATGCCCTAATATCCTCTGGCCCCATTCCAATGTGGCGTGGCCCTGAGGCCTACAGCAGAAAAAGAATTTTCCTTCTTTTTTGTCTCCTGAACTAAACAAAAAAGAAGGACATTTCATTAAACTTATTTTAATAATTCAATTAATCGCTCTCAAATAACCAGCAAGCTCAGCACCTTAGGTCTAAACCTAAAACCGGGACTGCTTAATATCAGATCGTTCACTCCTAAAACTGTTTTTGTTAAAGAAATAACTGAACAGAATCACAGTGGCTTATGCCTTACCGAAACCTGGATTACACCTGACAGGTTTGTTGTTCCAAATGAGGCCTACAACTAAGTGCACATTCCTTCGAAACTATTACTATGCCTTTGGGTAAATTCTAGATAATGTTGGCTTTACCCAATATGTAACAGGTTGTACTCACTGCTGTGGTCACATGTTTAATTTAATCTTGACACTTTTCTTCCTCAGTCCACAAATCACTACCTCATTACATTTGAATTTCATCTTAATCATAACATAAGCACATTCCCCCACTTTGTCACAGCTCATAGTTTTATTGAAAACCTCCCAGAAATATGAAACAAATTTTAAACTCCATCTGGTCCAGCAGACTTAGATAACCTAACTGAATGCTTCAAAATTTCTTTTTGCTAGATTGTGCTGCACCTGTATAAAAAGGTCAAGAGAGAAAAAACTTGGAATAAGGATTAAACACACATTAAAGCAAAATTTTTGTAGACTACTGTGTTGGCTGAGCATGCCATGCTAAGTGCTCGGTTGTAGTCTATCAGGCTAGAGACTTCAACGGAGCATCAGGCATGGCATACTCAGCCTATTTATTGTCTCTCATTGAAGCTAACAAAAATAATTAAGGTTTCCGTTTAGTGCAATTTCTAAACTAACTAGGAACCAGGAACCAACTGATTTGCATTTCATTGAGAGAAATTTTAGGCACTAATTTGCCTAAAAATTAAAATTAAATTTTAATCCGTATTTAAACTGTTAACAATTTTTGACCATTTGACGCTAAAAAAATAAAATATAATCAATAGGTGAAAGTGACCATTCTGTCATACGTGAACACACCACAGCACCCAGTGTGAACAGCATGAAATTCAACCTCTGCGTTTAACCCATTCACCAAGTGAAGCAGGGGGCAGCCAGGAATACGGCACCCGGGGAGCAGTGTCTGGGGACGGTACCTTGCTCAAGGTACCTCAGCGGTGCCTAATGGTCTTGCGAACCCTAACCACGAGGCTACCAGTTACCCCAATAAATAATAATAAAGTCAAATTGATTTATTTATACATAACTAAGATTTTACAAACACATCATAAAGTGCATACAGACAGAGAAACTGACAAAATACCTAAATAACAGGACGTCCACGGCAAGAACCCTGTGGAGGACAGCCGAAGTATTGGGGACCATAAGCGCAGTTAGTTTGAGCCGCTCTCCATGGATACAGCGGACCAGCTGAGTATCTTTAGGAATGATGGTGACTCTTGGCGTGGATGGTGCACAGGTTCATGTCCTCGCACAGACCCACCAAGTAAAGCCTCGCTGGCTTCTTGCAGGGCCGTGATGGCGGAGGTCTGGAAGCAGGTCTTGAAATCCTGAGCGATCTCACGTACCAGGCGCTAAAAGGGCAGCTTGCGGATCAGCAGCTCCGTGGATTTTTGGTACCAGCAGATCTCTCTCAATGTCACGGTGCCGAGCCCGTAATGTTGAGGTTTCTTCACGCAACCTGTTGCCAGAGCGCTCTTGCTCTCGCAGTCTTCGTGACCAGATGCTTCCTGGGTGCCTTACAACCGGTGGATTTGCGGGCGGTCTAGTTCTTGCAATAATAGCCACGAGCAAAAATAGTGAAAATAATAGTAAAATATATAGACTAAACAATACTATGCATTGATCGGATGAATATTTACATTAAATTATAATTTAAAAAAAAAATCTCAATTACATTTGAATGTATTATTATTTACTGATTATATTTCATTTTATTTTTCAGTATCAAAAGGTCAAAAATTTTTGTTTAAATAAGGTTAGATTTTTTTTATTTCAGGCAAATCGATGTACTTTACATCTTTTCTGTTACAGACTAAAAGGCAATGTTAATAAAGTTATTCTTTGTTGTAAGTTCATCTATATTACTTTCTTTTTTCTATTTTTGTTTTCTTTACTGTTAATAAGGATACAATGTACATCATAAATGTTTCCCAGAAAGGTT
>JBBJLR010112386.1:0-21418 GCA_037577145.1 Brachypetersius gabonensis | reverse complement strand
TGTGTGTGTGTGTGTGTGTGTGTGTGTGTGTGTGTGTGTGTGTATGTGTATGTGTGTGTGTGTGTGTGTGTGTGTGTATGTGTGTGTGTGAGCAGTGGCTTGAAAAGATGTTTTTCTTCACACATTCTCATGTTGGTTGGTGCTCATTGATACAGTGGCTCTCAAGGTCCAGGTAAAGAAAGCTTGTTTAGAAAAGTGTCTATCGGTTTTGGCTAGGGGTCGGCGATATAACGATATGAGATCATGAAGACGATCTATGTGCTGACGATCTGCCAAATCGAGAGATCGTAGTATCATCTAAAAGGATTCAAGATGGCGGCGCGCAGCGACCACTCCGGGTCAAACACTTTGGTGCAAAAATGTGTTTTCATATTTATTTGCACATGTAACTTCTGCTCTGCAACTTTGCACATATCTGCTGCTAAAATACAGAACTGGTCAAATACTACATTTATCCCCACTGTAGCTGTTTTTAGTACTAAATGTTGTCTTGTCTAGCTGTTATTGTTGCTTTTTTGTTTATTTTTGAGCTCTGACAAATAAAATCTGCTTGAAAAAAAAATTTAATAGACTACTTTCCATCTATCCATACTTTCCATGGTTCTATGCTCTTCCTAATTTTTTTGCTGTTGTGCTGTTCAGTAACTTGCAAAATAGTAAAAAAAAAATCTATAGTTACAAATGACTATAAACACCGTGATAAAATCAAAATCGTGATTTAACTGTAAAAAAATTGTGATATGATATTTTTGGAATATTGCCCACCCCTAATTTTGGTGGTGAGGGGAGGGGGGCTTTATTTCTGATGGATGGCTTGACTTTCCGTGCATGGAACCATTTATATCCACTTAGTGTCCAGTAGGGAGACCGTCTGTGTACCTTGTTCCCCAGCAGATAACGTGAGAACAGCAGCTTAAAGAGCTTCGCTTTTATGGGGGAAGGGTGTCTTGGAGTTGTCTACAGTTCATTCAGCAGAACTCTGACGTGCTCCTGATCGCTCTCGCGCTCACCTAGCAGGATCCCCATGTACCTTACTTTCACGTGACGCGCGTGAGAGCCGGTGTGCGCGTGGAAATACGCTTTTTTTTGCTTCGCAGCCTCTTATGAGTCGCCGGCTGCGCGTTTTGGAGACGGCAGCAGCTCCACTTTACGCATGTACCACACAGGGCGCAGCAGCAGCAGCAGCGGGTCTTCGTGACTGGTCAGCCCGAAACGAGTCCATGGTCTGTCGTTGCGTGAGGCGTGGAGCCTCGTTCTCACATGAGAGGAGTTGTGGAGCTGATCATGAGAAGAGGAAGCCTGTAATTCACCCTCTTTCCGTGGGAGAGACCCCGGCTCGTCTCGAGTGATGCCAGAAGACATGGGCTTGTCCAGGAACGACACGCTGGTTTGGTCCCACGACCAAGCGGACGCGAACCACACCACCAAAGAGCCCCTGAGTCCGGAGGTCGTGCTGGTGCCGGTTGTATTCGGATGCATTTTCTTCTTGGGCATCGTGGGCAACGCGCTGGTCATGGTGGTGATCGGGCGGATCAAGTCGGGACGCGCGAGGAGCACAACCAACATCTTCATCCTCAACCTGAGCATCGCGGATCTGTCCTTCCTCCTCTTCTGCGTGCCGTTCCAGGCCACCATCTACTCGCTGCCCGAGTGGATCTTCGGAGCCTTCCTGTGCAAGTCCGTGCACTACTTCGTCACCGTCACCATGCTGGTCAGCATCTTCACGCTCGTGGCCATGTCCGTGGACCGCTACGTGGCCGTGGTGCTCTCCAAGAAGTCGCCGTGCATCAGGAACCGCAGGAACGCCCTGCTAGGCGTCTGGCTGATCTGGCTGCTCTCGCTCATCTTCGCCGTGCCCGTGGCGCAGCACCAGGTCGTGACGGACCACCCGGACGCCCCCAACAGCTCCTTCTGCTGGGAGATCTGGAGCGAGCGCGTGGCCAGGCACACCTACAAAGTGACCATCCTGGTCATCGGATACCTCCTGCCTCTGGTTCTCATCACATGCTGCTACGCCAGGGTAAGTTGCACAAAGACTATTCAAACCGATTCAGAATAAGAATAAGAAAACGTCATTGATCCCAGAGCAAATTTCTTACCTTATGACACAGAGACTAGAACAATATAAAATATAAAGACTAAATAAATGCAACAAAAATTGTGATTTTGTGAAATATAATTTTTCACATGGTGCTACGCATGGGTAAGTTGAAAAACAAGCACATGCATAAAGAAGTTGCACTAAGTGCACAAAGACTATTCAAACCAATTCAGAATCAGAATCAGAAAACTTTACTGATCCCGAAGGAAATGTATCATGACTGCACAGACACACAGAGACACGGAGACAAGAAATATATATAAATTCAAAAGAAAACTGTGCAGAAATATATGATTTCAAATATATGAAACACACTACAGTCTGCACATATGCTGGGATATAAATATGACCTAACACAGAGGTTCGTTTCTCTTCAAAGGCAGATGTGTGTTGATTTTCAGGAAATGGCTACAAGAAAAACTTTCCCAAATCCACAGTCAAAGTAATGATTAAAATGTTGAAATCAATTGCAAATCAAGGCTGGACTAGGACCTGATTTTTATCTTGCCACCACATGCTGTGAAGGGAATGGTAAGGGAGGCACTAGACAATCAGAATCAGAAAACTTGTTCCCTTTGGAAACTGCTCATAGAGAGACAAGCGACACAAAATATAAAGTCTAACTACATCCAATAAAGAAATTGCAGAAAAAGCTCAATATGAAAGACAATATGCCATATATATAATTGCTGAGGTGTTAAGGCTATAGATAAATAGCTTCCAAAATACTTAAACTCCAGAAACCTGGGATGAAATATGAGATTTCATAGTAAATAGAATCAGAGTAAAAAACTGAATCGAGACCATACCTGTACATTTAAGCAACTTCCTCTGGGATCAATAAAGAGCTGTTTTGATTTGCATGCTCGGTATTGTATTTGGATATATTAATAGCATATTTGTGAAGAAAGGAGTCTACTTTCAAGACCCCCTCAATTTCCAAGCTCCTATGCCCTGTAGACACCCCAATCTGTTACACTGAACTAGCTCTTGGAGAAACTGCTAAGAGCTTTTTCATTTTCAGTTTACATTTTATATACCGTTTACTCTAGTTGTGTGTTTTCACTGCTACTAGCACTAGCTGCACTTTTCCTCTGGAGTGGGTTTGCCCACTCTTCACCCATCTCTGGTCATCATCAAGGGTACGTTTCACTGCACGTTGTACTTGTGTATGTGACAAATAAAGGATCTTGAATCATGAAAATGGAGCTCTCCACAGCTCACACGTTACACACTGTGAGAGCGTCCATAGCCAAACACGTGAATGCTGGAATCCTGACTCCCCATTATTGTCCTCCTGTGTTGCCATGCAGTGAGACGCATGTATATAAGGGCATTAAAAGCGAGTGTTAGGCCAGCTGGAGAGCATAGACTGGCGGCCGCCCCCGCAGCGGGAGGTCACAGAGTCTAAACAGCGCTAATGAATCTGTAGACATTCGCCTTCACACTGTCGCTCATCTGAAGATCTCAGGAGAAGAGAAGGGGCGTTTTGAAGAGAGTGTAGCTTCTATCAGAGTGGCTTATAGCAGAGAAATGTCCTTAACACCCATTAGTTCAGCCTACAGCAGTTGAGCCTAAAGCTACGTCCATACAGGCTGCAGTTATGAGGTGCGTATCCATCTGAGCTTCTTTCTTTGGCACGATTCAGGGCAGCCAGTTAGAACCGAATATTTACATAAATCACTCTTGAAGGCACAGTAATAAAAAATGGGCTTTTTAATTGTAAGAGGTAAAGAAGGTTTGGGAAATGATCATGTAAAAAGGAATTATGACTGGCACATAAGTATCATTAGTGGACCTATAGAAAGTACATAAAAATTAGTTCAAAATATCTAAAAAATATTAAAAAAAAATGGTAGGGGTGGAGGCAAAGTACCAGTTATGCAGCTTTCCTTGCAGTAAGTTTAGCTATCCGTCATACTTTTATAAAAGAACTAATTAATAAATAAATCGATCGTAATCAGAATCCACCCCACAGCAGTTCATCCCACTTTCCGTATACATCATCAGAAAAGGAGCTTCCTAGTCTTTAACCTGGAAAATCTCACTCTAGAGAGCACTGCAGCGCTGCTGTAAAGAGCAAGTAGGCATCTTTACAACAACTCTATGTAGCAGTAATTAAAACTGTCCAGTTTAGCTGGGAAAACCCTTAATAAAGCCATATTCCATTGGGTGATAGGGGAAGAATGTAACCTTGCAATGTTTCTATTTGAACATTTGATTTATAGAAAAAAGCAGTGGTGCCATATTTAAAACACTGTCAAAACTGTCAGTACAATGACTTCCATTCAGTCTTTCATACACTGCGCTTCACTAAATCCAGTTCAACAGGCCCAATTATGCTCTTTATGTAACGAAACATGCATCATGATCTGGTCTGAAAACCATATCATGAAACATATAATTATTAATATCAATGAATCAAATTGCACCGTTCTGCTGTTTAAATAGAGATTGAATAAAGACTGTAATAAGTACACTATATGGACAAAAGCACTGGGACGCCTCATCCAAAGGGACCTTAATGACATTGGCATTTGAGCACAGATTTTTATATGGTTCTATCCCCCCTTTGCAGCTATAACAGCTTCCACTCTTCTTGGAAGACTTTCCACATGACTTTCTGTTGATTATTTGTATCCATTAATTCTGTAGAGCATTTATGAGGTCAGGCACTGATGTTGGACAAGAAGGCCTGGCTCACAATCTCCGTTCCAGTTCATCCCAAAGATGTTGGCTGGGGTTGAGGTCAGAGCTCTGTGTGGACCAGTCAAGTTCTTCCACACCAAACTCATCCAACCATGTCTTTATGGAGCTTGTTTTGTGCACCGAGGCACAGTCCTGCTGGAATAGAGAAGGTTCTTCCCCAAACTGTCCACAAAGTTGGAAGCATAGTGTTGTCTAGAATGTCTTAGTCTGCTGGAGCATTAAGACTGCCCTTCACTGAAAGTAAGGGGCCTAGCCCACTAACCCTGAAAAACAGATGTGTCCCAATACTTTTGTGCATGTAGTGTAAATGTACGCCAACTATGATAACATAACATAAAGCAAAGCTGGAAGTTGGAGAAAATTTGTAGTAAATAAGCAAATTGTCTTAGCAGGGGTACTACTACCTACTTATAAAGAGAAGACTTTTGCTTTTAACACTACTGTACAACAATAGACACAGCAGTGAGAATGTCATGAAATGTCTGGCTCAAAGAAACATTGTTTTTTACAGTCAGACGAGTGAAAACAAAGCAAAATCCAAATGAATTCCTTTTTTACTCATGCTATACGGAAAGTTCTGTTAAGCACCTGAACTTATGTAGACCCACCAGCCTTCACTGTATTTGCGTGTTAATGTGAAATGTTGTCCCATTGCATTTCTTACAAAACAGATAGAATAGATATGAAAGTCTAGAATAACTGGCTCAAACTCATATCTGTAACTACTGTGTTAACCGCTAATGTACATTAGCCTTTGGCTTCATGCCTTCAGAGAAAGAAAGACATAATGAACTCATACACCTACACACCACTGCTGCTTTGACAAAGCCTGTGTACTCTTGTCATTTGACAAAAAGCACATCACTTATGCAGTCAGCAAAAAAACCAAGAAGTGCAGTAACTTATAAGCAGTAAAGCAGCTCTTAGAATACTAAACAGCTTTCAGATAACTGGCACAGCATTACAAACACTTCTTTGACAGACTTGTTAGAAGAGGAACTTCCTTGCAAAATTCCTGCTAAAGCCTGAGTTGACTGATAAATCAATGATCAGTTATTTGTCTCAGTGTTACTAAGCTGTTTAGGGGAGTGAGTGCACAGTGCACTGTGTCCTCAGAACTGAATGCATTCATAAGAAATAAGCTGAGCATTTGGGTCTGTATTTTGTAATATGATGTTTCATACACCATAAAATAAGAATTGCCTAGGTGTTATACCACATTTTGCAAAGAAAACTATGAAATGGTGCCTAACATTAAATAAATCATATCTACTAAAAAAATATAAATAAAAAAATATAACATCTAAATAAAAATGAAATACATTTCAAACATATTTACATCAAGGATGCAACTCTCAAAGACCTAAAATACACGAGCATATAGGAATCTGCTGCTAGGAGTGACCGAGTGCATGATACAGTCCTGTTTGATGCTCTGTGGGAGCAGCCATGAACTGAAACAGAATTTTAGACATTCAAATGAATAAGGAGCAGCGTGAATTAAATACAAATTACATCTTTTCCCCATATGTTTTATCAGGATGTATTATAAATACATTATATATATTTTTTATAACATTACTGAATACCCGTAGAACAGCTTATTTTGTATTCAACCACCAATGCTATTTCAAAACATTCTGCCGTGAATGGGATAGTGCAGATAAATATTGCAGTGCCTACATTTGTTTAGTTTTCCAGTTATTCATTACATATCAGAGCTGCTAACCAGGGTATGGGGATGCAGCAGCTTGTCCCAGTGCTCACAGAGCAAAAGGCAGAGAAACACCATAGACAGGCATCAGTCCATTCAAGAGCAGACATTCAAACACATTTGCAACTAGGAGCAGTTAGCCTCTCTAGTTATTTTGGACTATAAGAGGAGATTCACATCCCAGTGCACACATACAAACTCCACACAGAAAGGAATTGAACCCAAAAGCATGGTTATATATCATCTGGACTTTGTAGGTCTTGATGGAAAACCAAGGAAAAATTCAATACTATGGTTTATAGTGCAGAACCCAGAAGCTCTCTTTGGCTAGAGTGACAACAGAGAAACATTTTATACTGATCATGTAAAATTATGCCTTCGACTCTTCCACATTCCGGTCGATGGTGTCTCTCAAGCACAACATTATAAAACAACAACAATATGTAAAGATACGTGTGTACATGTGCCTACACCACACCCATATGACTCTTACAGAGCATGCTTGCTGCTCCAATAGGCCAACAGACGCAATTCTGATTCTGATTCTGATGAAATTACATCAATGGTCGCTGTCAGCTGTTCTAGTGTATTTTATTTTTATTATATATTTTTTAATTGTAGCTCGAAATTTGAAGATTATTGTGATCTTGTAACATTGATAACACAATGTGTTTAATTTTTTTGTACTAAATGTTCAAAATGTTTCCTTTGAATAAACAAAATTTCACAAGCAGAACACTAGCTTCGTTTTTATACATAGCATAAAAGTTAAAAAAAACAATATATGTAGTGTCATCTTTATTTTGGATGTCAGAAAGGATTTGCGGTTTCCTCTTTTGTGGAAACCGAGTCCAAATGGCTCCTTGAGTGTTAAAAGTTGCAGACGCCTGGTTTAGAGTATGTACATTCTTTTGTGAAATAAATAACAGCTCAGCAAATAAACAATTCAGCTTTGAAACAACTTCTAATGTAAATTTGCAAGAGATCACCCATGCTTGCGTCAGACTTGCACCACACAACGAACTGTGACTTCAAAAAGTTTTCCTCTATTTCCAGGTCTTGTATCATCTTCATAAAAAAATAAAGAATATGTCCAAGAAATCTGAACGCGCAAAGAGGAAGGTAAGAGTGCCTGTTCTTGTTTCTATATCTTTGGTCCTTTCTTTCTTGCCATCCTCAGTCATCCTGTGTAGTGAGCATGCTCAAAATAAAGCAAACACGGCATAAAAAAAAGAAACCACCAAAAGACCATCACTGGGAATGAATAAGGGACAGTTCTCAGCTCAGCAATAACAGTGTTATGCTAGTGGCATGGTAGTGTGTTGCACCAAGTGTATCAGGTACAGCAGTGTTGCCTTGGTTTTAAAACAACTGGCTATCACATCTGGGTTAAAAACAGTCCACCAATTAAAAATAGGCAAAAACATGACACATGAAAATTAGCAAATATATGTAATTAAATTTGTGACCAAAGTATTTGAATTAAAAAAACTGAATTTTTGCAATTGAATAAAAACATGCTTGATTTATTTCAGTTGTAATTACAGCATTTCAGATTCAAAATCGAAACATGCAGCATTTCAAAGTCAGCAAAAATATTCATTAAAAAAATTACAAATTTAATTATTCAATCTGTGTTATTCAGTGCCTTCATTTCAGCTTTGCCATTTCAAGCAGGCTATTTCACTGGGACAGATTCAATTGGAAATTCAGTTGAAATTCATTCAGAAATTGAGACGGAAATTGAGACGGAAATTGAGACGGAAATTCAGTCTGACATCTGGGACCTACAGGGAAAGTGCAGATCGCAATCCTCACGCACTGAAATGACATTTTAGACAAACACAACATCTTGTGCATGTTTAAGGTGTTGGCAGTGCCAGCTCCACATAACTACAGTCTGTAACTCATGGTTCCCACAGTCAGGGGCGCTGGAGCCATTATGTTGGTGTGGGGATGAATTATTTTTAAAATCCTTTGTCCCCTCACTTATCCACCCAGTGCTGTTTCCGTTCTGTGAAACGTGGAATTGTTCTGTATTTGAAAGATAAAAGACACATTCCACATTAAACCAAGTCATTTTTACCAAGTCCAAGTCAAGTCTCACGTCTTTAGTCCCAAGTCCAAGTCTATAGGTGCCGTGTGTAAAAACAGCTTAACAAATTTAGAGGTGTCATTTTTTCATTTAGCGCAATGTTCACACAATTTTCACACATTTAGAGCTAGTTGTGTTGCGTTCTAAATCTAAATGTTGCCCTTTTACAAATGGCAACTCTAAATGTGAGATTTTTGAGCTCTAAATGTTAAACTCTAAATATTTCGAAGATATGCCAATTGGCCAAACCCCACGATTACAATTGGCTAAGGGGCGGGGCTGCGTGCTGTGATATTCCCTCACCAACATGGATGATTGGCCTTAAATGATCTTAAATGTAAATGTTAAATATGGAAAATATATCTTGCACTCTAAATGTGAAATCTCGCTGTTAGATAGGGCTCGGAGACACCTTTCCAACGACCCCTCGTTTGCCATAACAGCCCCAGGAGATCTGGAGTTATTAGCCGTAGATACTCACCATTTGCTGCTTTTTCTTTTGGCGCTGCTGCTTGGCTTCTCTGCGGACCCCCCCTTACTCTGCAGGTGGAGACTGTCCTGAAAGTTTTTTTCTGTTAGTTCCTAAAACCTAAAATAAAAGTAATTTGTTCATGATGGCATTTTTAGAAACCCAAAACCCATTAGCCGGACACCAGGGCGAGGTGAGCGGTTGTCGGGTTGGTGGAAAGAGTCCGAGATATAAATAAATAACTCCATGAAATGAACATGGTTTACGAGTTATGACTCACGAGTCACAGCACCCGAGTCCGAGTCAAGTCTCATTGTCAGAGCAAGTCTAAAGTCAAGTCACAAGTCTGTTTGTGTGACTTAAGTGCGTCTCAAGTCCGAGTCTCAAACTTGAGTCCCCATTTCTGCATTGAACTGATACGGAATACATTTTGTTTCAAACTACAGGTTAGTCCACTAAAGCGATTTGTATGAGGAAAACATGTTAGATGCCTAATACAGCACCGGCAACACCCGCACCCCCCACCCGAGAAAATACGCGAGCTGCATAGTGCAAGAATCATTTCCTTTTTTTCTTTGATGTTACTATGTAGCTTCACTGTCTGCATGTGCATCTCCTACCACCTGTGTGTTCTTGTTTCATGCACTGAAATTGCGATGGTCATGTGTCTGCATGAGTGGTTGAAGGAAAGCTAAAGTTATGCAGCAGCGATTAACCTTGATCAGTGTCAGAAACTGGCATATTGGGTCAGTGAATTTGAGGAAAACCTGGGAAGTCCCTGTAAAGTCCTTGAATGAGATGTTTAAGAAGAAACCCTGTTAGCTGCACACTTGCAAGGAATACCAACAAGTTGTTTGTGTCTAATTAAAGCGGCCAGAAAGTGTACACAGCGTTGTAAAACCCCAACACTGGACTGGAATTTTCCATGGGGTTTCAGGAACTGAACTTAACTAAGAGTGTTTCTGCAGTATTTCCAAGATAGAAATACAAAGACGATTCTATTGAATAAATAGGGGCTAAAATGGCACGTTTTTCAGTTCCCAAAAATGATTACACCTTCTTTAAAGGTCTAGATGGCCCAGAGGGATCCCAGAAAGGTTCAACAGTGGTTCAAAAGTGGTCCTTTACCATTTCTGAAAAGGGTAGGAAAAAACTGCGCAGGAACAGATAACATATCATCAATGACTGTAAACCTACAAAGGACACATAAACAGTTCTGTGCAAAAGCACTTATGAAAATAATATTGTTTATATTCACAATTTTTTCTGTACATAATAATAGTAAAATAATAAATACAAATAACATTATACAGTTTCCATCAGAAACCTTCATTCAATTCAATTAAATCAGGAGGTGCTGATGGAGTTTCACAAATCCAAACTACGGCTGGAGGAACTGAGGAGGAATCTGGAAGTGAACCTGTGTTCTCCTCACCAGCTCAAAAAAAACCTACTTATTTACAAACTAAACAAAATATCTTGATGCTTTTTACTGCTTTCTTGTTTGTTTGCATTTATTCTAATGTTAATTTTGCTGGCAGAAAGACACAGTAAAAGGCACAGAAAGCCACAGTTGTGTATGTAGTTGTAACTGAATAAATTTGTACTTTACGTGGTGATTGAGTTCAGAATCAGTGGAAATCATTTTTCATATGTGCAGTTTTCAAGATAGGGATATATTCTTGGCTTCTATTGCAGCAATTCCCGATTGGGTTTTTCCCAAGCGTTCACTCCCTTAAACCATATGCTGAGTGTAAGATACTACAGATACTTCACTGTTTGAACTTTGTTCAGCTCTCCGTCTAATGCAATAAGTTCTGCAAATACGTGGGCAAAGGCAAATATTGTAGGACTCCTCTAGTAATGATAAAATATATTAATCTGGGATTTTGGGGTCCCTGATGAAACACAACCGAATTGAAAGCTCATGATTTTATAATACAGCAAAGAGAAGCTCTCACAAGTGTCTCTAGATTATTTATACATTTATGCATCCAGCTCCTGGCTATTTGCATTATTCAAAATAATGTCAATCCAACACAACCTATTGTCCGTTAGACAGTTTTCTATCTAATGCAGCCATTTTATTTTGGTCCTGTTGTACTCTTTTTAGTGACCTTGTGAACTTACCTTAACTACTCACTCGTAAAACTATCAGGAGCCTGTAAAAGTGGGGATAACTTAAATAAAAGGACATGATGAAATGATAATTTGCACTTTAATTTTCTCTCCACAGAAGCATTATTGTATTCTTTAATTGCACGCACTCACGCTTCAAAGTCAACTAGAGACTTTTGGTATATTGAGGCAGACATTTATAATGCAGAGTGTAGTCCATTAGTAATAGAGTTGGGCGTCTCAGTTCCATTTAAGACTTTCCCTCTGTGGCCTAGACCCTTTACTTCAGATAACAGATACATTTTAGTAGCTACTTTAGTTACCCACAGTGTTATGGTCACTTTATTTACAGCGAAAGGGAGATGCTTTTACCAGTTAATGATGAAGATAACCTCAACCTGCAGGAACGGGATTATTTCAATATCTCACTCAGAAAACAGCTGATCTGGAGTGGACTGTAATTATTATAATATGGCAAAATTGACTTGTAATGTATCAGAGAAAGATAGCTTTTAGAGCACGATAACAAGGCTGTATCTATAGCAACAAATTGCTGGCCTTAGATCATTTCAGAGAAGGCTGTATTCTGTGATAGCAATCACGAATGTTATAGAAAAAATATTTTGTAGGTTTTTTTTCCTTTTCCCACACAAAATCGATGCTGCTGAAGTCATCAGGTTTCACAAACGACAAAGGGGTGATTGATGTATTCCTGGATGCCATAAAAGGTGAATCTCTTGTACCGTCCTAAAGGGAAAGCCTTCATTCTGAAGTCTGCGGGGTGCCAGTTATGGCTGGATCACACGTCTGCATTAATCATGTCCCAGGAAATTGAAGAACAGTAGGTCAGTGTCAAAGACGAGGCAAGCAAACAGAGCGCTCTGCTTTTGTTATAAACCGGCATGAGCGATGGGCAGGCTTTTGTTGTGCAGAACCAAACTACGCAGAGGGGTTTTCTCTTTGAATTCTGGCAACTGGAGGGCTGTTAGCATAGTTAACAATTAAATATATTATACTAATTAGCATGTTGCCAGTGGCACTCAATTAGCTAAATTAGCACTTGTTGCTGGTTTAAAACACTGCCAATCTAGTGTGCGTAAATCCTTCTGTATATCATCATAGCTGTTCGTCCCTCATGTTCATTTAAAGGAGGAAAATCACAAGTAGGACTGGATATTGCTGTCATGTCTCCATGGGTACACCAGAGGCATGAGGCACATTTGCAGAAATCCGTTTCATTCTTTTTATTCATGACTTCAAAAAAACCAAAAGAGGGACGAGGGACTGCGTATAACTCAGTGAACAAAGCACCCAATATGATGATGGACTGACACCCTAAACATGAACACAAAGCCTCCAAATACCCTAAACACAAATCCCAACACCAATAACACCAGGCAACAAAAAATGTTTCATTACATTTTGTAGTGTTACTTAAACAATCTCGGCATGCTGATTTCAGTCGTAACGTTTATTTTCATGTAGCTCCAAGGGTTTAATTAGAAACGTCATTTTTAGAAAAAACTAAACTGTGCAGCTGAATGGGCAGGATATTTGCCTTCGGACCAAGAGGTCATGAGTACGAATCCTACCTTCAGCATACCACCACTGGGTCACTGAGCAGGACCCTTAACCCTAAGTTGCTCCTGGGAGATTGTCCCCTGTACTTAGGGAATGGAAAAATGCCATAAATATAAATGTCTTTTTTTATACTTATATTTGCATATTAATATGTTGTTTGTTTGTTGTACAGATAGATAACAGTGTTGCCAACTCTCACGCATTGAGCTTGAGACACACGCATCAGTTGGACTAATATGAAAATAATAGTAGTATTTTAAAAACCTTATAATGAAAAATTTACATACAATTTTCTCTAGAACCACTGAAAATGTACAGATGTACTTTTCTGAGTCAGCAAAACTTGACTAAGAAACATAAAAAATTGCAATGAAACAGACCCAGTGTAGTCAAACCCAACACTAGCATACCCCAGCTGTGCCTAATAAACATGGCTGTAACAATATGCGATATGAAACCAAAATTGTGAAACTCAGATGTGAGAAGGCAGAATCGTGACACGCCCTTCCAACTCCCAGAGTTATCCTTCCCATCCAGATCTAGTGTTGTGTCGTTCACGAATGATTCGTTCAAAATAACAAATCTTTTAAGGGAATGTACTGAACCGAATCACTTCCTCAAGTGATTCGTTCGTTTCTCAGTTCAGTTGAGCTGTCAGAAGCGTAGCTCCTGCAGCAGCGCCGGGAGGGAGGGACTGCACACCGCATGCATGAACAAATCACTCAGTGAATTACACTTTCCTGAATCATTTTCCTTTAATGGATACACTTTAATGGGGACTGTTGTTCTCCATTATTTTAACAGATTTAGTTTCTAGATAAACAAACTTAAAACGTTAAGCTGCTTTCAGACCGAACGCGGCATGCGCTGCCTGTCAGGTTTGTGCTTCGTCTCAAAAAACAGTGAGAACGCGCTGCGCTTGCTGCGGGGTTCAGCGCAAAAGTAGGCGTGGTTTCTGAACTCTAGTGCTAGCTCTGTTAGCACTAAGAGAGAATATGCTTTTAAGAGACTTTTAAGATACCCATGTGTGTGTGTTTGTGTTTAGACAGGGCAGACCGAACACTAGCCCGCTTCGATGCTTTGATTCTATAGGTCGCGCAAAAATGCATCACGGCACGCAACGGTCAAAGTTCAACAAATTACCGCTCTTGCGTCGCGCAAGCCATAGAAAATAATGGGTTTCAGAGCAAAGCGCAGTGCATGCTGCGTTCAGTATGAAAGCCCCTTCAGGCTGCCAGTAAGGAAAAGAGAGTTGATGTGTCTGAAATTAGGCCGATTTTAGGGCGTAGTGTGTTCACACTGACAACTAAGCTAAAATTCAGTGCATTGAAAGTATCCAGATGGTGCACTGAAAACGTCCAGAAAATGCAGTGCAGAACAATGAACACTATGCGTGCTAAACGGACGCCATTTTGAGGGGGAAGGACTTTCAACAAGTTTTCAAGCTGAATACTGGCGGCCAACAGTTAAATGCAAGCCCAAGCGGAGGCAACTCAGTGAAGTCGGATTGCTCACCGAGCACAGTTTGCAGAGTAGAGCAGTTAAATAGCAGACCATATGACAGGACACTTAAAACATCATGATTTATAAACAAGTTTATTTTTACAAACGTGTTTGTCAAAGCAACACAGTCACAACACTCTCGCCTCCTGGTTCAGCCATGAACTAAACAGAAACCTGTAAGAGTTCAGGAGGTCGGAGTCGCAGGCTCCTCCCACCAAACACTGAAGGATTCAGTGATTCGGTGAACGAATCTTTTGAACGAATCTGTTTAGTGAACTGACTGTAGTGATTCAGTACATCTAAAAGAACTGCCGTGCTCGTCACTACTAAACAGGACCAAACCCCCACCCCCCCCACCCCAAAAAGAATCGTGGTATGAACCGAATCGTAGGTTTGGTGTATCGTTACAGCCCTACTAATAAACAAGAAACCCCTTCACCCACTTCATAATACAATTCCCTAAACCAAACTTAAACTTTAGCGGCCCGTAGCGGCCTCATACTGGGACATCATAATTGCCACAAAGACAATAAGACAAGATAAAGATGAGAAAAGATTAAATAAGATATATATGTGTGTGTGTGTGTGTGTGTGTGTGTGTGTGTGTGTGTGTGTGTATGCTATATATTCTTGGTATACTGAAGCATTAAATAACCCCTCCCTGGAAGTTAGATGCCTTGCGCAAACCCTGAAAAACAGGTGTGTCAGTATTTTTGTCCATTCAGTGTACATGGCTGTGTTAGCTGATGTAAGTGAAGTATGTTTTTTTTTCTATGGCTCTAAGTGCAGTTATGGTCTGAGTGTATTTTAAGTCATAGTTTGAGTGTATGTTCTTTTTTACTGTTGAATGCAAGTATGTAAACACATTTAATCACTGTTCATTTCGAACATCAAAAGACCACTGAAAATATCAGCCACTGAAAATGTCAATGTTATTGTTGCTTGGTAATACAAATCTACACATGTCTGACTTTGTTACAATGTTCTTTGCATACTGAAATACATGGGAGAGTAATGAGAAATCACATTATTAAAGAAGAACAACCAACAGAAAGGCAGAAACTGGTGCTTGTTTAGCATGGATGGTATTTTTTATGCATATCTTTGCGTGTTTGTATTGTACACCTCCTCTCCTTCGTATTGGTGGTATAGCGTTAAGAAGAGGACACAGAATGGAAAGTGGAGGTGGCTGAATATTCAGACACAAGCTAAATGGAGGGATCTTCTGTTTTTTGTTTATTTCCTTGCCATCATGTTTGCCTATCTGCTCACTCAGAGTTATTCTTACGTTTACAGCAGAGGGGCACGTAGGAGCCCTCACAAACCCACAATGCCTCTTAACAGCTGTTAATGAAAACACACTCAAAGCGCGACTGGGACTCTCGCATGCCCACTGTTTTGAGGACACTCCATTATCTCTAGTATTTATTCTTTCCGATGCATAACACAGAGCAGTAAATTGTTTTCATTTATCCAACACTGTGCACAACATATTGAATCAAAGCTACTTGGCATTTTTGAAGGTTAGGGTCCCATATGGGTGTCGTCATTGACTGGATTCATATAAGCGGTCAACATGCCCCAATTGTTATAAACAAATGAACTAATTTATACACTGTATGGATTAATAGTATTTTTTCAGGGCTTGGTTTGGCCCTTAACCTCCAGTGAAGGACAATCTTAATGCTTCAGCAGACCAAGACATTTTAAACAAAGGTATGCTTCCAACTTTGTAGACACAGTTTGGGGAAGAACCTGTGCCCAATTCCACAAAGCAAGCTGTGGAAGAGCTTGACTGGCCTGTACAGAGCCCCGTGCTTAACCCCATCCAACACCTTTGGGATGAACAGATTGAAGAGACTGAAGAGAATACACTGTGGGCCAGACCTTCTCGCCCAATATCAGTGTGTGCTCTGCAGAACGAATGGACACAAATTCCCACAGGAACTTCAAGTTTTTGTGAAAAGCTGTTACAACTCATTTGATCCCAAATGAACAGAACACTAGTGAATTTCTGACAATTTTCACTACTGACCATAAAACCAGAGTACAATATTAAGGTTGAGCACCACCCTTTTAACACGAAAACCAATTGTACAAAGCATTGTATTCTTATGTAGAAATACGCAATAAAATTAAGAATTCCCAGAAATAAAGAACAGGGATCTTAAATAACTTGCCTCTGCAGGGCAGCCTCCAATTTAATACAAGTACCTTGTGTAAGATCAACATTGTATTACTTTTAGATTAGGGATTGTTTTATTTTTAGAGACGGAAAGGCAGAAGCAGTTTTATTCAAATGTTCAGAGACAGCCTCTGGAAACATGATGGTCATCTCAAGAGTAATTGATGCAGCAAAAATAGACCTACTTGATGCTTGTCATGCAATTCTGTTTAAAAATCTTATTTCGCACAGATGTATTTTTGACGTTTGTCAAAGAAATACCAGCAAATTACTTTTTCAAGCTATTGCTGTCTGTTAGTATTCATGATTTGTTTTTCCTTTCCTTATTGTTTAATAGCCCACTGTCCAGCGTGTTTCTCTGTCTTTCGCCCTAAGACCGCTGGGACAGGCTCCACCAACTCCCACGGTTAAGGATAAGCGGTTCATAAAATAGAAGGATGAATAGTTGCCAAATATTTTGCCTCACCATAAATCATTGTCGTTCATATCACCTGTGATATGATGAAGGGTGTTGCGAGCCCTTTTATCTTTTGCCTTTAGCTACGTGGATATCTACCTTTCACGTTTGTGTTTCATTTTGGTAAGAAACATTGCCGTTAGCTCATTTAACTGTTCAAGTCTAAAGGCAATTTTGTGGGACGTTGATAAACGTTCATATTAAAGAATGCGGGAGGAAGGGGTGTATATTTCATTTTTAAGCATTCCTCAGCAAGGGAGGCCATGCTGAAGGAGTGGGAGCCAATTTGAAACTGACAAGCAATATATGGAAACTCAGAACAGAGGAAAGAGATCATTCAAGTAAATATGAATCATCTCTGAAGCATCTGTTGAGGGTTGGCTCTGATATAGACAGCCCAGTTCCAAAATGAGATATTCCATTATTCCGACAGAACTAAAACCTTTTACTCACAGACAGCTGCGTGCATTTATTGACAAGCTTTGCCTTGACACATTCAATTAATAATTCATTGTTCTCTGTTTTGAAAAGGGAACTTTTTCCTGATTAACCGTAGTCATAATGCTTAGGAGCTCATGCCAGGATTTTTTTTTTTTTTTTTTTATTACTGCTGATAATAAGAGCACTTGACATGACACATTTATTGAAACAGCGTCTACAAAGATATTAAAACTTGAGCCTTGGACACAAGATTAGTACGCAGAGCCAATAGAACGCTAGAAGATTCCAGTTTTCCATGCCTGCATGATTTGGCCTGTTCCTGCATTTTTGATCTTCAAGCTAAATTTAATAAAACAGGAAAGACCTGAGACAACCTAAGCAAACACAAAAATACAGAAAGTTGTGCCCTCTGTGAAAAAGTATTTGTCGGCTTTTTTGTTCAATCAATCAGTTGAACTTGAAATTGAACTTGAAAAGACGGATCAGTTAGACTAGACACATTCAGGTTTAGCTACTTGCAGTACTGTTGAATCTTAACATCACTTAAATGGACCTTTTCAAGCTATGTGAAGCGGGCTGAATGGTCTCACAAGCACCACTCTACACCATGAGGAAAAGATATTTTGGATGAGATGAGACAGAAAGTTCATGATTTCACCGTTAGAAAGAGACTGGACTAAAACGATATCCATTAGAGAGTTGCAATGTGAAAACCACGAGAAAAAGTGGGACTTTTTGAAAGGCAGGGGTCCTGTTACAAAAGACCATCATGCCAGTATTCAAGCATAGTGATGTATTGCAGCTTTAGGGTCGACTCTCTGTCAGAAAATTATAAAGGAGAATAAAATCAAGTGCAATTGGGTTATGCAGCAAAGCTGCGATTTGAAGCACAAGAGCAAGCCCAGCTCTGAATGGCTCAGGAGAACCAAAATGAGAGTTTTGGAACTGGTGAGTCAAACTCTGTTGTTGTAGGAATTTAAACAGGCAAGTCGTACTTGAAATCCTCTCCATTTGACCAGTTTCTCCACAGCAGCATGAAAGACAGATCTTTATAGGAAGTACTTGGTCACAGCTGTTGCTACTAAAAGGGGAACAACCAGCTGTTAAGTTATAAACATGTGACGGCATATTCCATTTGCTGTCTTGAGTCATCATGATCAATTATGTCTAATAACTGTGTCACACACAGCATCAAATAGTACTGTATGAATCATGACAGTTACTGGTTTGTACCAAGTACCTATTTCACACTGCATTGTGTTTTAAAATAACACAGGTCAACAGGTCGAAATCATCAGAGGTAAGTTTATGTGGGTTTTGTAGTGTTTTTCATGCTGATTTCAAATCTGTGTTCCCTAGCATGTACAATTTTTGTGATGAAGCTAGTTATGATAGTTGTTATAATTATCATAACATAATCATATGCTAATTGTTTGTGAAGAAACAGTGGTAGCTGACTGACACTGATCATTATATCTATGCCACAGTGTGGCCTATCTGAGTTCGCACTGAAAATATTGAAAGTTACTTGATTGGTGCCTGTGGTTTAATATAAACCGCATGCAAGTCTATTGCAAATCTAATATTACTCATAATTCAAAAAAGTTGATGTACGTGCAAAAAAGCAGATCTGAAATCAACATGAAAAACTAGTTTAGAAAAGTGTGTTGTGGTTTCTGATGATTACAAAAAAAAAATTCTTGGCCTGTGTAATTACAGATGTTCTTACATTCATAGTTTTTAACCAAATAAATTTAAATCTGGTGTGTTTTCTGCTATAAAAGAACCAGATGTTTAACAATTTTTCCACAGACATGTATTTTTTTATGTCATGTCTAGCGCCACATGATGATTTATTAAGTGTAGGAGTTGTCATCTTGACTTCGTGTTTCATTGGTAGACATTCCAGAAAATGAGCTTCTCTCAGTACATTGAGTACTGGAGCTAGTTTGTACACAATAAAATTCAACTGTTGTAATTAAATGTCAGAGAAAACATGACGCGTGACCCACCGGGTTCCTTTTGGTGACTAAGACTAAGAATCACATGATTCAACTTTTTCTCTTTTGTTCCCTGAGGGTGCACACAATATGTGATTAGACAGAAAGTGTAACATACACTTAACCGACATCATGTCGTATGAAGTTAGGACTGGATCTATTTGTCTATTTGTTTGGATGGGGTCTCACAATACAAGATTTGTGCAGTTATTTGAACGTTTGAAGTACCCTATATGGACAAAAGTATTGGGACACACATCTTAGTTATTGAATTCAGGTGACCCTTTATTTACAGTGAAGCGAAATCTTAATGCTTCAGCATAACAAGACATTTTGGACAATGGCATGCTTTGTGGACAACGTTTGGGGAAGAACCTTTTCTATTCCAGCATGCATAAAGCCAAAGTCCTTAAAGACATGTTTGGATGAGTTCAAGAACTTGACTGGCCCACAGTCCTGACCTCAATCCCCATTCTTTGGGATGAACATCAGTGTCTGACCTTTTAAATGCTGTACTGTATGAAGGGGCACAAATACCCACATAAACTCCAAGATCTTGTGGAAAGTCTGAGTGGAAGCTGTTGTAGCTACAAAGGGGGACCAACTCAAGATTAAAGTCTATGTGTTTGAATAAAATCCCTGTTGGTGTAATGGTTATGTGTCCCAGTACTTTTTTCCATATAGTTTATATAAGAAGTTGTCTAGTCACTCTAGAACTAGATAAAAATGGACTTAACACTACTATATCATATGTGCTACCAGTCGCTTCTCACCAAGCTCTCAACCTGGAAAATAGCTTCAGAATCCATTTTCTTCACTTCTCAGAGTCAGAGCGCTGGAAAACCCGTGGTCTGTTCAACCTGCTGGAACAGTGCGTTGAACAGTGCATGTGTTGATGTTCTGGAGGTCCTTTGTTCTTGTGATGTTCTGATGTTCTTGTGGTGCTTTAATAGGTCCGTAACTCTTCCACACAGGAAATTAAATTGAGTTGAGCTATGCGTTAAGTCAGCCTCTGTGATTTCACTGTGAAAACTTAATGACTTGTCAGTTCTCTTGATTTTATACAAGCACATAATGAGTTCATTAAAGAGAAAAAGAGCTTCGATTGCGAAGAAAGAAAAGGTTAAATATTCAGTGCCCCCCTTTATAAATAGAATGCTCTTCAGGAAGGTCACTTGATCACTGCTTTTGTTATCTCCAGCTCTAAAATATTGTGACTCCAGATGTTACGGAATTAATGAATGGAAATAATCGTGTGAAACTGGCCCCAAACTGAATAAATAAATCCAATTTTATGCCACAGCTAAATAAGCAAGCTAAGGGTGACATTAAAAAGCCCATGAGATTGCATAAAGTGGAACACTTAAGAGGAGTCGTGACTCAGAAGTCTGTAAGGGTGACTGTGGGGGTGCTGTTGGCATAATTAGTTTTTCTTTTTTTACCCCTTGCAGGTTTTTCTTGAATTTTTTAAAACTTTCCTATTGACAACTTTTCATTTGCAAAAAAAAGTTTTGAATTAAATGACAGAATTGAAATAAACATAACATGTCTTCTCGTCAGCCGTCCGGAGCTTAAAATGTTTTTCAATTTTGTCACACTGAGAATGAGAGCGTGCATTCAGCCATGCAAATCATTACCTAGCAGTATTTAATGAAACCTGAAATCTGTTAATTTGCTTTATAGGTGTAATAACTGAGGTGTAGAGCCAGATTTATAAAGGCTTATCAAATGAAAACAAAACAGTAAATGAAACAATGAAATAAACATTGAACTAAACACCATGAATTTGAAAGACTAAGGAACAGCGCTAATAGGGTACACAACATCTGGGGACTAGGAGGGGTTACAGAAACCAAAAGCACATGCCACTGGAAATTATACACACACACACACACACACACACACATACACTCACCTAAAGGATTATTAGGAACACCATACTAATATGGTGTTTGACCCCCTTTCGCGTTCAGAACTGCCTTAATTCTACGTGGCATTGATTCAACAAGGTGCTGAAAGCATTCTTTAGAAATGTTGGCCCATAT
>JBBJLR010112376.1:0-21419 GCA_037577145.1 Brachypetersius gabonensis | reverse complement strand
AGGCAAATCCATTCTGAGAGAGAGAGAGAGAGAGAGAGAGAGAGAGAGAGAGAGAGAGAGAGAGAGAGAAAGTGAGAGAGAGAGAGAGAAATGGGTTGAGAGACCAAAGGCAGGCAGACACAGAGATGACGCACGGGTGCTTTGATGTGTCTCTCACCTTTTTTGGATGAGGTACCTCCTGTAAAGAAAGGCGATCAACACCAGCAAGAGAAGGACGGGTATGAGAACGTACACCACATGTGATTTACTCTCAACTGGGTCTGCAACGAAAAGTGATAATAAATCAGAAATAACGTACAGTGCAGTAGAGCTAAAGTCACACACTCATGTTCTTTCAGACTGACAGCAGTGTTTGTTAATACACAGTGGTGAAGTGAAGTGCAGTGGTTTCTCAGTCAGTCCTCAGGACTACCCAGGACCTAAGCGTTTGGAGGTCCTGGAGACTGGTGATACTGCTGATGACTACTGTTCTGACCCAAAACAACAAACAAACAAAAAACTATTTTGGCTTGGATGGTATTTTATTCTGGCTGAAATAAAGAGTAAAGAATATGCGAGTAGTGGTTGGTGTTGGGATCCAGCATTTAGAGACATTAAACAAAGCATTTAATGCACTAAAATCTTACAGAAAGGTATTATACAATTATTTAAAAATAAATCCACTCTCTGATGCAGTTGGTGTAGCATAGTGAACCCTCCTCATAAACTCATAGCGAGAAGTTCTATTAAATATGTCACCTAACTGCACCGTGTGAACACTACAATAATCAATGACCTAGTCAGGTGGGTTTCGGTCATCCTGCCTCTAGTCTGGTTGGTAGATTATGTCAAAGATGAATACACTCATTATTTTTCTTTGTTTTATTTTTGTTCTGTGAGAATATTGGATCCTGGAGTGAATATTATTGTTTGATTTAACCCTTATCAGCATTACATATAAAAAAAAACCATTAAAGCGTGTATATTCACTGTTGTGATGGATAGTCCACGGGCGCCCCCTGTTGGTGGTAGCCCCCTACTTCACTTGGTGAATGTGGAATTTCACACTGTCCTCACTGTGGTGTGCTCTCACATGACTATAAGGGGCCGCTTTACTCTCTTTACTTTATTCAGTATTATTTATGTGCTGTAGTCCTTGCAGCCCTGCAGCCCAACCACCATTGCAAAAAATAAAAACCAGCAATTCAATGTGTCTTTCCAATCCACACTGAATGACCAAATACATACCAGAGATTGAATTATATGTATGTTGTGTATTTCAACATGTGAAGCAATTCATAAACTAAAAAAGGATTTATAATGCAGCACTACTGGTACATGTCTGGTCTAGTTTATAAAATCACATCATGATACATTTAAAAATTTGACAATGATTTAAAGTATCATGGTATTGTTTATTTGTCATATTGCCCAGCCCTAGATAAAGCGCACTCTACCTTGCACTTTTGTTTCATTGGTGGACTTGCTTCTGGGAGTGGATGTGAAATTAGTCGTGCTGGTGTTTGGTTGAGTGTGGGGGAATTCTTCTCTGGTGGACCCTGGCTGGGATGTGATGTCCTGCCACTGACAGCAGCCCACAGACTCTGTGCCCCCCTCAGTCGAGGCGTACCCTGAGCTTGTGGTTGCGCCGCTCTCCTCTGCATGTGCTGCCGTGGCGTTTGCGTGTGATGCGGAGATGTTCCCAGCAGATGGAGTAGTGGTGTTGCTGTGCAGGTCTGTTGTGGTGGAGGTCCTATGGGCAGTGCTGACATGGCCTGGCTGTGATGTCACTGTCGAAGGATCCGGCTCTGCTGTTGTCACTGTTGTGCCGTTTGTGATCTGTGACGTGGTTTGCATAGTAACAGTGCTGCTCTGGTGTTCTTCATTCAGGATGGATGGGTTTCGACAGACGGCGCAGAAGAAAGAGTGAAAACACATCAAGTTTTAATAACATAGAACAGCTGCTTTAACTTTACAACCCACATTCAAAGAAATGAATAGTAACTCATTCTACTTGCAGTGTACACTTTGCTATGCAATTCAAATACAATGTTATTCCAAGGCTCAGCCCATTCAAGCCTTTAATGACTCCTGGCATAAGCCTGTATAGACTAGGGCATTAACACGAAAGTCGACTAGTTGTGTGTTGTTTTCATCTCTCTGTGCTCGCTTCTGTACGCAGTGCAGTCTCTGCCTCTGATTGGCTGACGCTGACATGCGTTTCTTGGTTTAACAAATTATTATAGTTCCTTCATGGCAGCAGAGAAGACAGACCCACATCACATGTGTTGAGATCCTTCACTCTAGAACACAAACAGCACAGAGACCTGCAGAACCTGCAAGTCGGTGTTAAAGTACAGTAACAGAACCGGCGCTCTGCATCTGAAACTTTAATAAAAGTGTCTCAGTGTTGGACGCCTGTGTTCCTCCGCTGTGTGACGTCATCAAACGACTCGACTTCGACTTTGTTGGCGGATAAGTCGACTTGAAAAAATCTAGAGTTGCTGATGCCCTAGTATAGACTTTTCTAAAGTCTATGGCTTATTTCACCAAATATCATAAGGCTGTATGGCTTCAAGGTGGACAAAAGCCTTCTTACGTGTTACAATAAGCCTTTATAAAAGTTTAAACCCGACATTAAAGTTTAACCAAATATTTTTGGCACTTCTTATAAAATTGTTATAGGTGTTCTGATGAACCAAAAGTGAATAAAAATATTGCTGAATAACAACAGGCTCTTGTTCATTTTAAAAATGAGTTACAGATGAATTCATGCTGAGACTGAGACCATCTCTCTGAAACAGAGCTGAATAAAATGTAGCCCATAGGACAAAGCCGGACCCCTGAGGTTTGACCCACCAAGTTCTCTTATCCCCTTCCTCCCTTATCCACCAACAGAACATGCATGTGCTTGTGCTCTTCATTTTCTTTAAAATTCTTTTATTAAATTGAATAAAGTTAGTGGTTATATTTACAACCATAAAAACTCAAAGAGCCTTTTGTTTGTTTAAATTGTTTTTTTTTTTGTTGCAATGTTTAATCTTTTGTATATTGTTTTTAAATATTCTTTTAGTAAATGTTTGTATTACACCAAAAAAATCCCATTATAGTTACAAGTCAAGACCAATTTTAGGACTGTATGTCCTGTACTTGTTCACATACTGTGGTGATGTCTGGCACAAAGCAAACCGAACAGATTATATAAACATTTCTGCCATCACTCTACAAAATTTAAATGGTAGCAGAAACATGTGGTGCCACAGAACAACCATTTTCAGTTCCATAAATAACCTTTCAATGAATGGTTCCTAAAAGAAACCTTGTTTGTCAATGGGATGAATGTAAGGAACCTTTGTGAAGTTTGAAAAGCCTCCACAGAAGGACGCTGTTAAAAGACCTTGGTATTACGGAGAAGTTCTTTCGATATTTAAAAGGTTCTTCACATTCATATATCATTGACAAGAATGAACTACTGCAATAGAAAGCTTTACACATTCGGGAGAGCCTCTTATCCAGAGTAACAACTGATTCACATTACAGATGGAGCATGGAATGGAGTCTTTCCTGTGATGGAGAAACTGAACCCTGATCTGTTGTTTGGAAGACAGCAGTGTGACACACTCTGCTAAACCAACTTCTATCTATTTATCTTATATTACTGTACCTACCTACTTTACCTACTGATGCCAGAGAAAACGTCCTCTGCATTTAATCTATTCTCCAAGTGACACAGCAGGCAGCCAACAGTCTGGCAGCAGTGTGTGTACCTTGCAGGTACCTCAGTGGTGCCACTGGCAGTCTTGGGATTTGAACCCACAACCTTCTGATTGCAGGGGCATTAAGCTGTGGCGTCACTCAATGGACCCTTTATGGCACCTTCGTTTCCAAAAGACTGCACTGCAGCCCACAGACAGGAGGGACACGGCGCGGCTGTCCTTCGCTCGGAGGTGGTGTGCCGTATTAGTGCTAAGGCAGCTGTTTACTTTTGTCAAGCTGTTGTCAGCATGTGAAATTGAGTGTTATGGTACATCCATCTGTCCCTTTGCTTAAGAGGCTTAAATAAAGATTTGAGTTGAGCTGAGGTTCTTTCGCCTCACGCCTCTGAACTCGAGGCAGGAAGTGCAGGAAGTGAATGTCTCTGCTTCGTGTTTAGAGCAAACCACAGTGAGGTCAGAGGTGCCTGCAGACGCTGATGACCTAAAACGCAGCAGACAACCAGAGTCTGGTGAAAGGGGATTTTTTTTGGAAACTGAGAGAGATGACTGATAGGAGTAAAAACCAACGCTGCGGGACAATCAGAGTGTAGATCTTCAGTCGTCACTAACCTGCTTGTGTTCTGTTGAGCACAGTCACCCAAAAATCCCTCTGTGCCCAGAGACGGCTGCCTGCACGAACGTTCACTATGTAGATCCCAGAATGCTCTGGATTCACCGACCATAGGCTTATAGTGGCCTCCTGGGACAATGTTTTATTTCCCTGAGGCAAGAAAACACTAAAGGGTTAATAAACTTGAAATCAAAATTCTGAAAGATCATTTCCTTTTAGCCTAGTTTTCAGGAAACACCATCATTGTGTGCAAAATTATTGTCTTGTCTCATTTCTTCAAAAGGTGGGTGTGGCCTAAAACTGCTGCTCTGGGAAAATATGCTAAATTTGTCATTGCTATGACTGTATTGATGGTTATTTATTTATGTGTTTATTTATTTTAATTTGTTTTAAACGGTGAATTTAATAATCAGAACAGAAGACGCAGGAACGGATATTTGCCGGATTGTATTTCTTGCTCAAAAAACACAATATCTCCACACTGATGTACCTCAAGTCCTCCAGATCTTGGTATTTAATACTCATATAGAAAATTAGATATTAATCTCAAAGTAAAAAAGGTGTCTCTTATGTGGCCTGTTACAAATGACAAGGTCTTTAATGAAATCAAACATTTAATAAACGTAACAAATAAGTCTTGAAGCTAATTTCAATTAAAGGATTAAACTATTCTTTTACTCTAAATGGAAATGCTGTTTTGATCATATTCCAGCTGCTGAAGTGTAATTGGTCAAAATTGTACATCACATTTATGCTCTTAGCAGATGCCTATGAAGAGCAACTCACAGTGTAATAACATAGCATTACTGACCAAGAGCTCTTATTGGTGTCGTGTGGTGTTGGGGTCTTTGGCCACCAGTCTTCTGTGTGGTGGCCAGTTTTACCCGCTTTGCTACAAAAACCAAAGCTAAAACCAGCCCTAGCCATTTTCAGTCAGTGTTGGAAAAACAGACAAAAGCTGAATTAGATGCTAATTTCATTTGTTTGGTTTTTTTTTGCTTTTGTACCAAAGCTGAAGTCAAAGGTGATCAGTCAAAAAACATTTTAAGATGTTCTGATAATTGTGATACACAGAAGTTTGTAAAAAAATAAAAACAAAAGAAGCAAACAAAAAACAGAAGATTACTCAAATTAAGCACGTTTTTAAGCCCTCAAATTAAACGTTTGGAGCATAACTTCACGTTTGGTTCATTTGTAGACTGAAATGCGGTCATTTAAATGATTATTTTGTGTTCAGATATGACTTCATAATATACTTTGACTGTTTTTATGAATGAAAAACGCTTTTATTACTTTAACTGGCACAATAGGACTGTGAATGGATGAATTAAAGTTGTATTTACTGTAATTAACATATTTAAGCATGGAAATATATATACAGAAATTTGATCAACTGAAAATAAATAACCAAATAATAATATAATAATATAATAAAAATAATATTGGTTTATCTAAAGCCTCAGCCTCAGAATCTAATTCATCACATAAATACATTTAGATGAAGACCTTGGATCTTGTACAGTACCTTTTTCCAGACGTAGTGCGTGGATCTGGAGGACTTTGCATCACAAGTTATTGTCAGATTCGTCTGCGGTTCAACTTCCATCTGGCTGCTGGAGTTGCATTCGATCTTCTCAAGAACTGTTTGGGAAAACATGAGTAATAACTTATATACTGTATATATTTTGCTTTTTTCTTATAAGATGCTGCTTCATCACATACGTTTTTTTTGGTGTGTTATATAGAGACTGGCCTTGATTTGCTATGATTGTGAAATGTGTGAAGATGACTGGAACTGAAGAGGCTGTATGACACTGTAACACTCACATTCCACGCTCAGTCGCACCGAGGCTCTGAGGCTTTCTAAGTGTTGGTTTGATGAGGTCCAGAGGGGCTGACAGATCAGTTCACTGCTTTGGCGAGTGACATTCTCTATTGTGAACTGTCCACTCTGACTGTCCAGTGACAAATTGCTCTGCAGTGAGGAAAAAGGGATGAAAGAGGAAAAAGGGATCATTGGATGAAATGAGCTCAGGTTCATGGAAGATGACGAACGGCTGGTGTTTTTTTAACAGGATGAAAAATGAACACAACCCTTCGTGAATGTTTTGCTGGAACATGCTCCGCAAATCTCATGGATTTAAATGGGACTTTTCTATCCCTGATCCTTGAACACAACGCATCACGTGATTTTCATTTTCATTAGAACATCCAGAGGCAGGGAGTGAAAGCTGAGATGAGGTAGTAGAAATAAGCAGCTACCTTGTCCTCCAGACATCCTTCTACTCAAGAAAACAAATGACTACTTTTATGTTAGCGTTTGGGTCCATGACCTTCGCACCAGGGTACTCCACAATGACCGGCATTTGAGTTTCACCAGTGAGTGGCTTTTTTTTTACTGGCCATCGATCTACCAACCAACAGTAAATACTGCGGTGCCCCCTGGTGGAAATAGTAGGATTGTTTACTTAACGTAGGTTAACCACTTTTAAAGCTCTAGTAAAATATAATAAAGACATGGATCATTGCGAAATGAGACAGAAAAGTAATTGCAGCTCAATGCAATCGCATGTTATTTACTTTGCAATGGTACTTTATTTGTAATCCACATTAATCCTGCACCCCATGGAACATTGTATGAAATATTTCCACAACTTCAGGGGAAACAGAAACAGAGCTGGCAGAGCCATTCTGAAAAGAGCCCAGATGAATTAAATCCAGCATTCAGCAACAATGAAATTGTGGGAACATTCTACGTTAAAAGAGATGAGATCGTTTCGCCTCATCCTTCTGTCATCGAAGGATGGGAGAACAAGCGAAAAGTGAAAAGTGGACAAAAGTATGGGACTGTTTTTTCTTGCTTTGTGGACTCGAGGGACAGACTGGCGATCAATAACCCGAGAGGACCAGTATCTTCACAGCAATAAGACTGGACGGGTTTTAATAAGGACTGAAAACAAATACTCAAATTTAAAGTCTGTGTCTCTCGTACTTGAGTGGTCCCAGCAGAGACAGGCGAGGTTCACGCAGCAGGACGGAGTAGATCCTGCAGCCATACCGCGTTTTGAGGGCAGCTGGAAGTCTAGTGGTTAGAATGTTTGCCCTGTGATCAGGACGTTGTGGGTTCGATTCTCTGAAGTTAGTGGAAAGTTAGCTGGCAGGGTAGAGGGTTCATTTTCAGTCGTTTTGTACTTTGTACATGTTTATTAATAGAACTGTTGTATTAGAGATTATCCAGGACAGGAGAAATGTGCTCTCTTAAGCAGTTTCTGATTGAAACACTTTATTTACAGCCATGGAATTAGTTTTGCAAGGCTCTAGTGATGGCCTACACATGTAACACCAGAGCTTCTCAAAGACATTTAAACTAAAAATGCAACGCTAGCTTCCTTCTGCTTGCAACCAGTTGTCCTGCAGGCATTTTGAAATGTACTGGTCATGAGAAAAATATCTTGTATAAGCAGGCAAACAGAGCAAGACCCTAATCTGTTGTAGGAATAAGGTTGCAGCCTGTAAAGAGTTAGCTATCACTGCTATGTATTCTTGTTCAGTTATACCACATAAACATAGTCACATAAAAAAGAGCACAGTCTGAGCGGAGCGGCCAGGAAGGCATCTGGACTCATGGCTAGCTCTCGGAGATTTTCTCTCTCAACTCTTTTCACTGACACTAACTTTCAAGTCATTCTATAGATTTTCAGTTGATTTCATGTCAGTGTTTCGGATGGCATACTTTCAGACACTGCAGATTTCAATGAATCGCAATAATTTCCTTGGCTCTATTGATCTCAAATAAAGGTATGTTTATTTTTTAGTTTCAATGTATTATTAAAATAATAAATGATGGAGTGGATTATCCAAATCTTTCCAATCATCACAGATGAGTTGCTACACTAATATCCTGTTTAATCGTGGGGCATGCAGAGAGGTTAGAAAATAGCTAAGTGAAAAAGAATTGCTAATAAAAATTATATTTTGTAAATACTGTAAATCTACATAAATGTCACAACTGCAAGAACTGCAAGAAACATGACAGATATGGGCCCTTTAAACAATGTTAAAATGTTTTTATTGTTAGCTTTCAATTTCACATTTTTAAGAGTTGTGTAGGTCAGATAAATGAGAAAATAGTTCAAGAGGATTTACTCATTTTAGCACTGTTTCGAAGGAATGCAATAGAAGTGTTATGACTGGGGACGGTGACGGCTGGCAGCCACTAGAGGCCGCCAGGGTTTCTTGTATTGTGTAGTTCCTGAGCACACCAGGTTTGAGTTCCTTTATTATTTGTTTTAGCTGCCTGTGTATTCAGGTGAGAGCATGTTTGTTTTGTGATTAGTTTGTGGGTTTTGGGGTTTTTGTATTTAAATTCTTTAGGGACCAACCAGAGTTGATTTTGTGTTCAGTTAGACCCTTGTGCCTCTTTATTTTAAATAAAGTGTCTAAAATGGAAGTCTGTGTTTGTGCCTGCATTTACTGCCAGGAGAGAGAGGAAATTGTGACAAGAAAAACCATTTGGTTCCCTTTGGAACCTTTAACTATGTGAAGTGACCATATTTGTCATATGTGAACACACCACAGCACACAGTGTGAACAGCATGAAATTCCTCCTCTGATTTTAACCCATTCACCAAGTGAAGCAGTGCCTGGGGAGCGGTGTGTGGGGACGGTACCTCACTCAGGGTACCTCAGAGGTGCTTAGCAGAGTTGGGAATCAAATCCACAACTTCCTGATTGCAGGGCCCTAACCACTAGGCCACCAGTTGCCAGCTGCTTCTTTAATGATGATTCTTTAGTGAAAGGTTAACGTAAACAATATACGTAAATTTGAGGAACTTTTTAAGGTTTAAATAAAATGGTTATACAGCAAGAATAATCACAAATTAGCACAAATCTGATACCAGCTATTGGCACTGGGCTGAAAGTGATGGATTTATTCTTTTCCTCACTCTCGCCCAACATTTTCTGCTGATGTTTGACCAGTATCCATACCTGCCATCAAATCTGTGGTGTCTCTACTTCTCAGTTATACTTTGTAGAGGTTCTTTTAACTTTAGTTCTGTAGTGAATACAGACATCTAGGATAAAATACATTCACAGTGTGTGTGTGTCATGTTGTTCCTGGCCATTTCTTCTGTGGGAGGAGTAGAGGTTTGAGAAGATAAAGCATGATAGCCTGCTTTTAGATGCTCCTCTTCAGGAAATTGAATCAGTTAAAAACAGCTAATTTTGAAATTAAAAGAATCATTATGTTTTAATATTTTTCAAAACAAATAAAAAAGCCCAAAAATATTTTATTTTTAGAAACAAGCAGAAAAAACACAAGGTATTTGAGAACTTTCAGGATGATCTCCTCCCACAAACAGAGGGAGGGGGTCTGGAGAGCGGCCGAGTGGAGGCGCGTCGAGAGAAATAGCAGCCGACGGCGAGTGTGTAGAAGAACAATCCCCGGTTTTAGACTGCTTTACACCATTTATATTTGTTAAAACCAGATTTTACTAATACACTCTAAAGGTTCTAAGGGTTAAGAAGTGTGAATCCAGTGCCCTTTGACCACCTGACTCTTGGGCTTACCTCTAAAGAATATAACCTGTAACCATCAGCTGGAGGATGACTGGTACATGTGATGTTCACCTCTTCACCCTCCATCAACCCGTCTGTGGACACAGCCTTCACTGAGATCTTCGACTCTGGGGCACAAACCAACACAATGTTCAGGTGAACACTGGTCTTCAGTATTTTCACTGTTTCACTATTCTTTTCCTCCTCAACCTCCAAACCCTACACTTACTATTCATTAATTAAGAATATTTTTCAGTACCTTAAAACTAATCTGTGGTGAAGAACTAAAGTACAGGCCACATAAGAGCCTTTCATATGGTCTGATTTATGAATGAAAACCATGCAGGACATCCATTGCAGATTTACCTGTGACTTGCAGCTTTGTGTTCCTTTTGAAGGACCCACTGGGAAAAGTGGAGATTTCGCAAACATAGTTTCCTTTATTTTCCTCTGTGACGAAATTCAAAAGCAAGATGGAGCCCTGTAGAGTTTTATTGTCTGCTTTGTATTCCAGCTGCAGTTTGACATCCGAGTGATAATGAACGGGGAATAGGGGATTAAACACCACAAGTTTTTGAGATCCATTCTTTCCCTCTTTGTGCCATTCGATCTGGCTGATGTGTATTTTTTCCTGTTGCTCCTCTGATCTAATAATGCAGGGAAGGCTGATGCTCTGCCCCACTGTTGCACTTATCCTTTCTTCATGCTCTATCGCCAGATCCTGGTATCCTGTCAATCAGTCGGAAGAACATTTGTTTCTTTGGGCTTCTGACAAGTTTGAGAGTCTCAAATGTTAATGACAGTCAAGATAAGAAATTTAACAATCCTTAATTAAAGTTTCAGCATCAATACGTTCAATAGTTGAATTCCATGCTTTGTTGATTTTCTGAAAAGAAGTGAAGAAGCCCTCTCTTAAGAGAACAAGCTTACATTTCTTGTGCACTTTCTACTTGTTTGCTGAATTTAAGATATTAGAAAATAAACCCATGAGTTATCAAACATGCCAAATTTTATGTTTTATTTAAATTATCAATATATTGAATCCAGCAAATAAACATAAGGTGTGCATTAAAATGTGAAGAAGTGTGTTCTTTGTGGAGGACACGCACTTATCCTTGCACAAGGGTCCCCCAGCATTTGCAAGCACCTGCGTTTGAAGAGCCATAATGTGTACAAAGTGTTTATGCATCTTTGACAATTCTGTGTTCGTACTTGAAATAATTGCAGAATCTGAAGTGAACACAATAAACCACAGACTATAATAATCACCACGGAGATCACAGGGGTCAGAATACACTGCAAACTAGTTTAGTCTCATTGTTAATGCCTGAAAACAACTATCATACATCGAACGAATATAGATGCAGTAGTTATGAGGTACAAAATTCATAAACTGTTAATAGAAATCTAAGGGGGGTAAAGTCTTGTTAATGCCATTAATTACACAAAACATTGATTTCTCAGTCAATAAAGAAAGGAGGGATATGGATGGATGTGTTAAAGCTTTGGAGAACTGAGAAGAATTAAAATCGCGCTCACCTTGAACGACGCATGTTAAAATCAGAAGAAAGGTAGAAATGTCAGTCACAGCAGAAGCCATGTCTGCAGGAGCGACGGTTACTTTTTGCGAGAGGAACAGAGAGAGACGAGCAGCACAGGAAGTGGCCTATACCACATATGAGACAGGAACCAGACTGCTGCACCAGCGAAGACATGCATAAACCTCTTCCCTCTCCCTGATTACACCTGATACTAACACTCCAGTGTCTGAATGATACAATTCAACCTCACCCTCATATTTACTCAAATTAACTGAATGAGGCTTAATACGACTAACTGCTAACATAAAGAGTAAAAGGACTGCAAACCAAGTGACTGTAGGCGGTGAAACTTCCCCTCCCACCAAGAGTTCAGATATAAAAAGCAGGGAAACTTGTGTTAGAAGAGAATCTGATCTGTCTCACTCACTCACTCAGGAAAAGATTTTTAACTTGTAAAGTGATTGTTTTCAATTGTCTGAAAACCATGAGGAACGTTCTGAGGATGGTGTAGCTGGTCACTAGTTATGGACCTCAGGTCATTCAGAGCAGTGCTGGACGGGCCATTGGTAAATTTGTCCCGACGCGGGATCCTGTCAGCACCCCCCCCCCACACACACACCCGCGAAGAATGACGGCAAGAGGGGCTACAGTGGGCGCGGGATCCCATCAGCAACCACCCCCACCCTGAAAGAACGATATAGAGAGGGACACCGGCGCGTATTCCAGTTAGCACCGCTCTCCTCGGATGGGCTGGTCTCAAAACACTAGTAAGATTTTTTGTCCCAGTTCAGCCCTGATTCAGAGTTAAATCTGAGAACATTTCTCTTGGTTTACATAAGGTGATGCATAATAACCATTTACAAGAGTGTTACCACCAGAGTTCCACCAGTTCTACCAAGATTAGAACTGGCTAACACCTGCTACACTGCAGAATGTTTTAAAGATCAAAACCCTTTTGTGCCTTCATGTACCCGTTTAATCTTCTTCTGGCTGCAAAGATGCTCCTGTTTTATATCTGCCAGTCGTGACCTTGTGTCACGGTAGGCTCCTTTTCAGGTTTAACAGAACAGTTAAAATATAAATAACTCATAGAATATAATGATACTGGAGTAAATGTGTAAATAAATTAAATAACTAAAATAAATATGAAGATGAATTCTCCGAAGGTTAAACAGTTTTGGCCTGTCTTCCTTGCAGCTGTCCAACAGATGTTTTATCTGATCAGACTGATAAGTGTTTCTTAAAGCAAGAATAGGAATCTTTGTTAGTGTAGCAAGTTTTATTTTTCTTCTAAAGCACAGCTCCAGCCCACACAGTCTTAACCTCATTCTGGTCTAGTCAGCTTGGGTTTCCTGATATGAAGTGCTTGGTGTGACAAAGTGAAACCACACAATCGTGAACAAAGACTGACAGAGAAACAAACACGTTTCCTGTAAACCCACCAAAAGCTTCTGCTTTTCCTGAAATCATTCACTGAATGATTGGTTTTGAAACATTAATATTTGCAAAAATCCCATTTAAACCGGTAGTGACTCACGATGTAGTGACTATGATTGTTACTGAGAAATCATAGTGAATCACTATTTAACAGCAGTTTTCAGTTTAAAATGCTACTCAACTCAGCTGGGCTGTATTGCCATAGCTGATCATAGCCAGGTACAATTCAGCTCAGTCACATGTAAAAAACCCTACAACTTATGTACAAACAGTATTACAGTATTACAATTCACACATGTATAATATGAATAGAATATTACAGTTTTTTCAATCGCTGTAATCGTCAGGCTGCAAATATCAAGGATCTACAGGAGAAAATACAGGCTATTCCTAATAAATGGGACTCCCTTCTCACTGAAGCCTTCTTAGTAACCCAAGCCATGGAGATCCCTGCTGAATTCAGAAGAGAGGAGAGGAGGAAAGGGAAAAGGAAAGGAACGCCTGATGAGAGGAGTGAGGATGAGACTGAGTGCAGAGCAGACGTTCAGAAACAATGTGTTTTTGTTGCCATTGATAGCATCATCAGCGATCTTAGTGCAAGGTTCCAGACTACAGCCACCTTACATGAATCTTTTACCCTCTTCTGAGGTTGGGAACATGTCAGAAGAACAGATAAAGGCAACATATCGGGCTCTGACTAGAACATACCCGAAAGATCTCACAGTTGAATTTGATTCTGCTCCTAAAGACAGTGTATAATGACACATTTTCTCCTCAGCCTGTCCCCTCTTCAGCTCCTTAATGCCATGTATAAGCTACAGCTACAGAGCATTTTTGGAGGATTTTCTGTACCTTACCTGTAACGGTGGCTGGTGGTGAGAGGCTACCTGAGATCAACAATGAGTCCAGATAGACTGAACGGCCTTGCCCTTCTCTCCACTGAAAGTAAGTTGGCAAGAAAACTGGACTTTAAGGACCTCATCAAGAATTTTGCCACCAAGAAGACCCGTCAGTGGGCACTAACTATACATTTCAGTGTTTAGCACTTTGTTGAAGTTTTTTTTGCCTTTTATTAATGGAAATTGACAAGTTACGTTTTTTTTATCTTTCATTGTAAATTAAGCATTTTGTTAAAGTGGAACGCTGAAATGGAATTTTCTTTAATGTAATACACTCCTTGATAAAAAGCTGTTCTCTTCAGCCAAATGAAAAAGTGCCTATAATGTTAGGCCACCTTTGGTGGCATCTACTCTTAGCTTTTAAGCATTCTGCAAATAAAACAGAAATTCTGAGAAGTTGTGTAATAAGGCTTTTTTTGTTATACATATAAGAGTTCTTAGATTAGTAGTAAGGTTAGTTGTAGGAAGTTGTGAACCTCAAGCTTACGGGGGCCCATGGCCACTGCTTGTGCATAGGGCCCTGTGCTTACCCATATTTCTGATACGTTTTCCAAACACTTAACACAGACACACACCTACAAAACACAGTTGGCCAAATTTTTTTTTCAAAAACACATTTTGTTAAATATATACTAGCACTTCATTTCAAAATACAATACACCTTTCCCTGCACACACTAACTTTACCAAAACACTGGAAATCTGACTCAAAATGAAATTATTCTGTCAAACAATAACATGTTTTCAGCTCACAAAGTACACGCAGTCAATCAAAGTGCTCCAGGTTTCCAAATACTGGCAACTGTTGGCATCACAAAAACTGCATAGACCTGCTTTCAGTTTTACAGGTAATCTACTGTTTTTACACTGTATTTCTTGGCTGGGATCAGTGTGTCCACATCTAATGTTCACATTCTATATCTTTCCAGGAAAATGCAAATCAGTTTTTTTTCCTTTACTGTATACAGGTTTTATTGTATTGCTTACAGTGAACAGAATAGTCATGAAACGTAAGAGCAAACACACAAAATAAATCGAGCAGACACACAAAAACAGCAACACAAAAGCTCATAAGAAAGGGGGAAAACTTTAAAAAAAACCAAAAAAACTAAATTATCTTCGGAGTTAGGCCACATGTTTTCGTCAGCATTGCATCTGATGTCATCCGAGGCGATACACCTGGGATAAAACCGCTAGGTTCGACAGATTCACCCTCGACAGACTTCAACTGCGACGTACCTGCAGCCAGCTTCCATGGCATCAGGGAGTGACATCTGGTCCTGTGGCTGTTGGTCATAATCCTTCAACCTCCATGCAGAAAAGAACTCCAGTAT
Organism: Brachypetersius gabonensis; assembly: GCA_037577145.1. Classification (NCBI taxonomy): domain Eukaryota; kingdom Metazoa; phylum Chordata; class Actinopteri; order Characiformes; family Alestidae; genus Brachypetersius; species Brachypetersius gabonensis. The sequence goes on along the minus strand of JBBJLR010112376.1, from coordinate 6,345 downwards.
GGAACTGAGGAAAGGTGAATAGAATGGAAGGCCCCGATTGGAGATTCGTGCAGGAAGACCCGCCTTCTGGGTTTGAAAGAGGCCGGGAAGCGACGAAGAAGACAGAGCTCTGGATCTCTTTGTTGTGCTGACTTTGTGTTTATCTTGTGTTAGGACTTTGTAACTCTTTGTACATTTGGATTATATTTCACCTTAAGGCTTCAGGCAGACACCACTTGGCTTTGGGAAGGTAGGATTTTGGTATCGGTCGGTTTAGGGATCTTTTAGTTGTTTTCTTTCCTTTGGTGTTGTCTGTTGTCCTTTGTTAGTTTATGCTGGTGATTGCTGTGTACATATTTGTAAATATATCTGTTTGTCTACCTCTTGTACATATTCGTGTTGTAAAATGTAGATAAAAAGCTTGAAATAGTACCTCGTGTTTGCGAATTGCTTATTTCCCTTCAATGTTCTAGAGCTGGCTGCAACTAAAACAGTACATACTCCTGAGCCAAAAGCCCGGAACGTAAAATGGACCATTGTTCCTTTTAAAGGGAACAGTTTAGAGCTGCTTCATCTGTGTTTGGACAATGTCTGAGTAATAGTTGTGAGACTGCAGCTGTTGATGTTGCGAAACATCCCATGGTCCTCCACAATTCTTGTTTGAATTTCATGCAATTTTATTGCATTATTGGCTACAAACATTTCTACAGCAGCAAGCTCTTGGTCATTATGAGGAGCTTTCTTTACAGTAAGCGTGGATTACTGTACGGCCGTATTGACATGTCAAGTGAGAATAGAAACATGGTGTATAATGGTGGCAGCTGTGGACCGCCTCAGTTTGGGCTGCACTCTCTTAGTGAAAGGCCGTGGTTGATTACATGGTCAGTGATAGTTGCACGTATATCACTGACTACTGCCCTTGGAATGCCACCACCATGCATTTTACACTTCTGCCTTTCACAGCTAATTTACCCAACAGCTGTGAGTCAATTATTGAAATGTTTGTTAATTATCAGCTTGTTTTTGGGCTGACGTGTTGTTTTCGAGCTGATATTATTGCAAAAGTAGAGGTTTTATACTGCAGCTAAGGTTTGGAATGTTGTTTTTATTGTGGTATGTTGTGTGTTAACATTTGTAAATAAGACAAAAATGATCCATAATTGTGGTGGTGGGTGTAGCTTGTCTGTTGAGAAAATGTAAGCATTGTAGAAATGTGTTGACTGACTGCATATTGTGTGAAAATGACATAGAATTTGTGAATGGTGCGGTCAAAACTGTGTTTAGGTCCTAGGTTTGGTTGTTCCTTTTCTTCTCTTTCTTTTCTTTCTGTTTCTGGCTGATGTTCTTGGTTTATGAGGTTCCTATGTTTTCAGTTGTCTCTGGTCTTATATTCTTAAGTTTTTCATATGTTCTGTTATTGTATTCCAGAGACTGAGATTCCGCCATAAGGGTGATGTACATAGAAGACTATGCATGTGTTATGTTTATCTGCCACGTTCTTGTTTATTCATGTTCATGTATTCTTATTTCTGGTTGTGTTATTCTGGTTTACCCCATGTTCATGTGTTCTGGTGGTCTGTCATGTTCTTGTGTTCTGTTCCCCTGTGTGTCCACCAGATGTCCCCATTTTCTCTGTCCATCCCCACTTCCTGTCCATGCCCCTGTCCAGTCTCGTCACGTTCATGTCTCCTGTCCAGTCCAAGTGTCCAGTTCCCTGAGGTCCTGTCTCCTGGTTTCCTCCCGTTCCTTTCCGGTTCCCCTTGGTCCCTCCTTGGTCCCCTTGGTCCCTTCGTGTCCCTCCTGATGTCCCCTTGGTCTCTTTGTGTCCCTCCTGATGTCCCCTTGGTTCCTTCGTGTCCCTCCTGATGTCCCCTTGGTCCCTTCGTGTCCCTCCTGAGGTTCCCTTTGTGCCTCCGTGTCCCTCCTTGGTCCCTCTGTTTCCCTCCTGTTCCCTTAATTCCCTCCTGCCTCTCGGTCCCCTCCTGGATTCCCTCCTGACTTCCCTCCTGAATTCCATCCTGTCTCTGGTTTTCCTCCTGTTCTGTTTCGTCATGTTGTTGTCTGGTCATGTTTCCCTGTTTTCATGTTTAGTCCTGTTTGTATCCTGTTGTTCCCCTGTAGACCCACTAGGGGTCCCCTGTGTCCCGTCTGTGTGTTTAGTCACGTGTTCCTGTCGTGTTGTCTGGTTTCCCCTTGTTCACCTGTTCCTGGTTTCTGTTGATTTATTCCCTGCGTGTTCATTGGTCCCTGTCCCGGTTTGTCCTGTATTTATTTCCTATGCGACATTTATTTTTTATGCGACATTGACGTCCATTACCCCTGTATGCTCCTGATGTGTTTTCCAGTCCTGGTTCCCTGTCCTGTTCCCCGATTGTCTGGTAAAGTGTCTTTCTGTTAACCCTGTTCTAGGCCCTCGCGCCCTTGTTTTGTTTTCCCTTTTATAAATAAACCTCGTTTTCCCCTGACCTTGACCCTGTATTCTGGTTCCTCATGTTTCCCCACTATGATCACAGAGCCTACCGTGACACCGATGCTGTGCACGTTGTATTAAGAGTTTTGAAAATGTGACACTTGTTTGGACAACTGCTTGTTAGCGACTGAAAAAAACTGTAACTTTGTTCCGTATTCACAGATATTTCTAAATGGTTCTTCAGAATCAGTCACAATTAAAACAGTTCTAAGTGTATTCAGCAGGGGTCAACATTAATAGACAGCTGCTCAGGTGCCGTATGGTACTGTAGAAGAACATGCTTTTGTGAGCCTCTTATTCAGGGAAGGCACAGCGGATTACTATGTCATTTATTTCCATTAGGATTTTAGTTAGCAGGGGGAGCTCACCTTTCTGTTCAACATCAGCAAACTTCAGCATCCCCTTCACCAAAAAGTAGTAGCAGGTTACTCACGCAAGGATCACTAGAGTTCTGAGGTAAGGTTACACGGATGCCCAAACTAAACCAGCATGCTAAACCAGCAAAGTGTGCTGTAGTTATGGCTTGGTAAATGCAATGCTACTGAATACTTAATAAAGACTTAAATATGAATGCAACAAATGTATTCAATTCATAATAGGGCCAGCCCGACTAACTACATGATGAAGAATGCATTTTATACATTACGACAAAGGCCAGGCATTTCTTTTTATCCCTGCTGATTAACTAAAAGCCCTCTCATTTGAATGCCAATAAAAGTTTCAAAGCCCCTCAGGTGCTAAGTACCATTATAATGGATATTAAATGAGCAGTATAAACTTATGTACAATTGCAGGACAGTCTCAGTTGTCCTTCTTTATTGGATTTGAGAAGGCTGTCAGTTGGCCGCCCCTAAACGACAAGAGAGTGAGCTGGGGAGTGCTCAGAGTTTTAGTTGGACAAAGACGAGCCCTTCTTGGGCTACTTTTGATGTGATTTATGCTGATAGATGCTTCTTGACAGCAGGATCACAGCAAGCATTAGTGAGGCTTGTTGGAAGCTGCGAGGGGCTCACACTCACTTCTCCTTCTGAATGACATTAAATCGACTCCTGCTGTGCATTTGTTTATGCCTTACTGACACCAGGTGCCAGCAACGCCCGAAGCACGTACAACCCTTAGCGTGCAAACTTGGAGAAGTTTGCGTTCCTTCCAACGGCTCGCTGATTGCCTTGAGCCATCTGAGCCACTCTGACTAATTTATTTGTGCGTCTTGAATATGGATTACACAAATAAACGAAGCGCAAATCAAATGACTCAAGGTAATCTCATTCCCCAGACCACTCGCGTAGGCTGCATTTGCATTTTGCTGCACGCTAAAATAAATCTCGGATCAGTCAATGCCAAATATTAAGGCGGTGTGCCAGGCATTGGCATGGTGCAGCTTTATTTTGCGTGATTGAGAGAGGAGAAGAGTATTAGAAATTATGATATCGTCTTTTGTTGTGTTATAGCTTTTGCAGGTACCTTCTTGAAATTATGTGTTAATTAACTGTCTTTTTAGTGTCAAGCCTTTAAAACTCAACACATCATAAAACTATTTTGTCATTTAGTCTCAGAAAATGTTCATGTGGATACGAGCAAAATAATGAGATTTATTCAAGACAAGTAATCTCTAATTAAAATGAATCAAAGTCACTGTTTTGAATACTAAAAACTATAACTGATTGCACTTAAGCAAAAAGAACAAAATCAATATTCATCACCAGTCCAAAACTCTCCAACTTCTACCCTCATTACATATCTCTCGCAAAGACTGTATAATTAAAACACATTTCTTTATTCAAAATCTGACCACAGTTTCTGTTAAGAGAATACACTGGCTGAGTTAAAAGTAACACATTGTTTGTTGTTCTTAAAGGAATAGTTTGGCTTAAAATCAGATGGACTTTCCCAAGACAACACTTCTGATGATGTCTGATGTACTGTGAACTTGAACAAAATAGCACTCCACTAAAGATGATTTTTCAAACACCAGAGTGTGGTGTTCACAAAGCAGACATAAATAGGACTGATCTTGGACCAGATTTCATATTTATGACACTCATTGTCAAAAAAAATTATTTTAGACCTGTTGTCAATAGTAGCCAGGTTTCCATCCAAGGAGTTTTTGCGAAAAAATATTTAGCGCTTCAATTTTGTAAATGTCGACATAATATTTTTCCGTTTAACTTTAGTGCATGAATTCTATATCGATACTTCAGATGTCACAAAAACTACTTTGGAAACACTTTTTGTTGGTAAAAAAAGGCTTTAACACAAATAAATGTGTCACATGATACAATCCGCTTTTGGGTTGGAACCAGTGGGCGGAGGCAACCTGTGATGGGCGCAACATCAGGACCGATGAATTCACAACATCTCAAACGCCAGCCGCGTCACTCTAAAATATTGCAGCCAGAGATTTTCTGTGAAGTGTCTCTCCACCACCTCCTCCCAGAAGGTCTTATTCCGTGGTCTCTCCCAGAGCCGTGGGTTTCGTCGCACTGGGGTCCTTTCTTCCAGCTCTAGGGCTATCAGACAAGTTTCATTCTGCTGTCGTCTGCGGATATTTTATACATTTCTAATTATTTGTGAAACTGAAATAACAGTAAGCTGGCAAATTAAAACAGTAAGCTGGCAATTTTTTTTTCTTTGTTTAGCGGAGGGGGGTGTCACGCGGAAAACAAAAGGTAGATAATTGGCGACAAACACAAAATTATGTATGGAAACGGCTCAAGGGCAGATTTATTTTTGCGATACACTAAAACTTATGTGACAGTTCGTTTTGGGGGAGATGGCGTCATCACGCACACCATTTTATCGATAAAAAGCCAGTTGGATGGAAACAGGCTGGAGACAGCAAATTTCGCAAATTTTTTTTTTACGCATATTCTGTTTGTCGATAACAAAACATCGCAAAAAAACTGGATGGAAACTTGGCTAGTGACTGCCTGCAGCGTTTAGCCACACAGTGATTTTCTTTGGGTCGGTTTTATAGCTTATATTAACTTCTGCTGTGCCCTATACTTCAGTGACGAGTTTGCAAAGTCTTAGAGAAGAGCAGGATTCGGTTTTAGCCGTATTTGCAGAAAAGATTTTGGTTTGCAGGTTTCCATCAAAGTAGCAGGACAGTAGTCAGGACAACGCAAAAGAAACTACAATCCTGGGCGTGTCTGTGCTAAATGACTACATCTATTTATTAAAGGGGAAAAAGCCAGTGGTAGGTGTGAAGGTCCTGAAGCATCTGCCTACTGGCCTCTGTTATGCGGATGCACAGGTGGAGTTATATGTGTGCTGATGGACTGACAGCTGATGGACAAACAGAGAGCAAAGAACCCTCCTCTAAGCTGAGCAGGGGATTTAGTTCGGACAGAGCAATCCTGCAGCTGGAACATTTTATAAGGTCAGAAGCCAGAAACTTCTGTTTATGTTTTCCTGTCAAAAGCAAGTGGAGAGAGATTTAGCGAGAGCTTTAGCGGAGAATTACTCCTACCCTCTCTGTGCATCATTCTGACAGCAAAGCATTTGGACCAGAAATTGAATAAAGATCTGTTTGATCAAATGAGAATAGACAGTGTTGAACGCCTAGGTGTTCTCTATGAAACTGAAACTATAACAACATGAGAGTACATGGGACTTTTGGCTCAGTGAAAAAAACATCTGGGAATTTATTGAGGAAAGCATGAACCATGATCTCACTCTCTCTCTCTCTCTCTCTCTCTCTCATTTTATGAAATAAGTATTTAAAACAATAGAAAAATCAAACTTAATGTTTGGTACAGAAGCCTTTGTTTGTAGTTAAAGAGGTGAAATGTTTCCTGTAGTTCTGACCAGGTTTGTACTGCAGCAGGGATTTTGGCGACTCCTCCACACTGATCTCCTCTAGATCTGTCCGGTTCCGCGGCTGGCTCTGAGCA
>JBBJLR010112315.1:0-21431 GCA_037577145.1 Brachypetersius gabonensis | reverse complement strand
TTATGGGTGGGCATAGTTTAATTTTTTTTATCTATTTTAATCTAGATTAAAATGGCTCATTTGAATTCTGCCGAAGGTCAAAACCCCCCCCCCCCCCCTCAAAAAAAAAAAAGATCCCAAGCCACCCTAACTATATAGTCATTATTCTACTATTTTTAAATTATATATCCAAACATTTCATACAAGATATTACTGACTGCAAATACGGACTTTACAAATAGAAACAAGACTATGAATTGAAATTATAAACAATAAGTCTAGCTATTATTGTTGAATTAAAACAATGTACTGGCTGTTGAGGCTGCTGTAGGTAGAAGGCGGGCATTAGGACCCAGGCGAAGCTACACGGCGCTGCTTGTTAGCGAGTAGCAACCGCAGCCCGTTCAGTAAGATTTCTCTGGTAGCACCGTTTGTACTCAGTTTAACAAAACAATACTATGAGTGTCCATAACTGTTCACTGCTGAACTTTAGTTGTTTCCTTAAATAAAAGGAAAGGTTTGGTGAGAAGTTTTCGGCCTTTTATACACGCTAATTCCTTCCTACAGCCCTGGGGGCTAAGGCTAAGTCTAAGCCCCCCTTGTCTTTCCGTACTAGTGACGTCCCTGTTTCACAGTAGGTATACATCCGCACTAAAATATCAAACTGAAAGTCATCATAGCTTGCATAGTATAGACCCAGCTCCCAACCCAACTTTGTGAATAGATTAACGGCGATATTTTTTTTAATCCCCTGATAAGAGTCTGACGTTAACGCCGATAATGGCCCACCACTAATGTGTAACCATGTGAAATATCATGTCATTACTTAATTATGTCAATAGTACTTGCATCATACTGCTCTCTATGCTTTATATACACAAATACTGGGATATGAATACACAAGACGAATAACTTACAGTTAAGTGAATTACAAGTGACACTAATTGGTTAGGAGTGTGTTATTGCTGTAATGTATTTCATATGGAGTTCTATTGGATTTATATTTTGTATTTTATTTTGTTCTTGTCTCTTTGTGTCTGTGCAGTCGTAACATAAGCACTTTTCTGCGGGATCAATAAAGATTTATGATTCTGATTCTAATGTTTATGCACACTTGAACTCTTTTCTTTAATATTTAGGTGAAGTCAAGCTCTTCTTCCATAGTGGTTCAGGAGAAGGAGGTTTCCTACAATTACCCAAGCTTCATCAAATACACCATCAGTCTGGTCAATCCTCAGGGAGCAACGTCTGCTACTGTGTCTTTATCAAGCACCACCACTGGCCAGGTGCTGGTCATTCCAGTCACCATAATAAACGCAGGGGGCATTAGCACCCCTATGAAAGGTTTGTAATATTTCACTCATTTACAGTTAGGTTTGGAGTCTAACATAGAAATAAACTAGACTGTATTTCCATGAGAAAGTGTGAAGCGTGATTGTGTGATTGCTATAAAACCAGAGTTTGGAGACACCCAGACACTGACCATAACCATGATGTCACACACTCTCGCTACACATTTTTAAGACAACTTGCCCCTCCACTCTCTCCTCCCATACATTACGAACGGGACTCTACTACAAAGAACACATTTTTAAACAGTCAGTATTTGCCCCCCTGATCAACCAAAGATCATATTATAACCGCACTACCCTAGATATTAATGGACGTTTTGGTATTAGAAAAATGCCAGTATTTCCAAAACTGTACGAGGAGAAGGCGTGCCAAATTCAAGCTATAATAATAGTTGTTAATCATAACAATTAGTGGGTAGTATCCTACCTTCAGCACACCACCACTGGGTTCCTGAACAAGACCCTTAACCCCAAGTTGCTCCAGGGAGACTGTCCCCTGTAGTTAGAGAATGGAAGTCGCTTTGGATTAAAGCGTCTGCTTAAATGCCGTACGCGTTAACGTTGTTACAATATAAATCTGACAACCATGTCAGTTCATGGCACATTGATTAGAAATAAAACTGTAATAAAGAATGATGATGTATTGCCAAGCTTTAGTGCTTCAGTACTTTACTCTATATTTTATATTGTTTTTGTCTTTGCGTTTTCTGATTCAATATTTTGAGAATCCTAGCCTTACATTTGTTGTATCCATAAATTGAAGAATCTAAGCCAATTTGCCTGCCTTGTCTTTATTGACATTGTTGCAATATTATACACGATGATCCATACATACATAATACGTCATATTAATTAGATATAACAAAGCAGAATTAGCATATCTTGTAAGCCACGAGGGCTAGTAATTTTCTTATTCAGTGTACCTTTTTAAAAAAGCGGTATGGTTTTGAAAACACTGTGTAATATATGCATATCATTTTAAAGCAAAGTAAGTTTGTTGATTGAACTAATTAATAAAAATAACCCCCAAAAATCCTCTGCCCTGCAGTCAGCGCCCCTGGAAGTGAAGGTGTTGGGATTCTCCAGCAGTTTGTGGACTCATACCAAGTAATGTTCTTCACCCTTTTTGCTCTTCTTGCTGGTACAGCAGTAACTGTCATTGGTGAGTGCTATTATTTATCACTTACTATAATATATGTTGACGTTAATAAGTTAAATAAGTATAATAGTAAGCTGTGATAAGATATTTTTGTAGCTCTTGAAGCTCTTGTTCTAATGTCTGGGCTATATTCTAAGCCATGGTCAAATCTTTTATTTATCCATGTTTTACCACATTTGAATTATGTATTTATGCAAACGTTTTTGAAACTTATTTAAAAAATGTTGCTATGCATTAGGCAGGCTTTGATTGCTAGGTTAATGCTGTAAATGACTGACCTTATTAGTAGTACAGATATGTAGGAAATATTCGTGTATATTAATGTCTTTTAATGTTTTAAAATATTAGAGCGGGTTATTGTCTATTTTTACTGTATGATATTGCTACTTATTAATGTCGTTAATTAGGCCATAACCACTTGTGATTAATAAGGAATTATAAGGCAAATGAAAAGGCCCACAGCGAGCTGTTGTAAGTGCTGAATCAGCACATCAGTAACCACTTTCCATAAAGCCCTTCTAAGGGCTTTAATGTAACCCTTAAAAACTATTTCATTGACCATGAATGATGATCTTTACCTCTCTTGCAGTTTGCCATGCACTTTTTTCCCCAAGAGATCAAGTTGTTCACCCTGCCTTCATCCAGAACTCCCCGCCTCCCGCAGGTACCTTTATCTTTTCAAGCATAATGTTATTATGTATTTTTTTGCCTGCTACACAAAAGCATGTGATGCAGACTTTTATTAATTAACTTCTGTGTTAGATTGATATCGCCATCACTATGAGCTTGTAGGCCAAGAAGCCAGTTTGCATTATACATTGTATGGAACAAAATGTATTGGGACGTCTGACCATTACACCAATGGGGTCTTAAATGACATTACATTTAAATACATTCAAATTCTTTTACGCACCATGGACCTCAGCAGTCGTGGACCATTATCTGTGACTTCACGTGGTCTTCCGCTTCATAGCTGTTGTTCTTAAACGCTTCCACTTGCCAATAAAACCACTTAAAAAACCAACAGGGAGGAAATCTCACAAACTGTGTTATTGCAAAGGCAGCATTGTATCACAGTACCATGCTTGTGTCACTGAGCTCTTCAGAACGACCCATGTTTGTAACTGGAGACTGCATGTCTAGGTGCCTGACTTTATACACCTGTGACAGTGGGAATGATTGAAAGTCCTGAATTCGGTAATGAAGAGGTGTGTCCCAATACTTTTGTCCATATAGCGTTGCTTGGTTTTAGGATCTAAGTGAGTAGATCTCTCAGTGATTCCATAACCTTGGTTTTAATTTATTTGTTTTTGTTTATTTATTTAGCCTCTCCATCCACTCCCTTCAACCACACGATGGCCTCGAACGTGAAGGGCAGTCCAAAGATACGTCTGTATTCTCCAGACTACAACTCTCGGTGAAAATAAGACTCGTCCGTCTTTCAGAAGTGCCTTCTTTGTGAAGAATTTCAAGGTGTTTGCTTGTGCGTACAGTAATAGCTTTCTAAATTGCAGCCTAAGTGTGTGTGACGATGAGAAATTGTTGCACTGTAAATCTAGAAGGCGTGTGTTTTGTGTACGCGTGTGTATTTGTGTGTGTGTGTGTGTGTGTGTGTGTTGGTATACACTATATACTGACTGTATATCCGCTGTATTACCAATGGGTTTTTTTGTTTGGTTGTTTTTTTTTTTCCCCCCCAAAAGTATTTAGGTTTTGTTTGAGTCTTTTGTGATTTATTTATAATGGCTTTTCTTGCTGAGTGTTTTATACTTATACCACTTTTGTTTTTTATTAGAGTGAATGTGAACAATTTGAAACTCAGGACAAATCTTATTCTCGCCATTGCATCGTCCCACACACTCAGTGTAGCATATTGTGAATAGTTTCACCACTGAATCCGTCCAAGCTACGAATATTGTGAAAAACGTCGGCCAGTCTGAACGAGCTGTGATTTTAGTTTCTACTGTTTATTCTGAAGGCCAGAAATGCCTCAAGGTTTGTTTTTCTGAGGCAAGATTGTGCAGCTGAACACCATGACTGATGTGAAACATGAAAAGGTGGATTTGTTTTTGTTTTAGATTATTTCTTATAGTCAGTTGCTCCTGTAAGCTGTCTGAACCCAGACTACGATAGCAGCTCAGAATCCATAAGACATCAAACTGTGACCAAACACAGCGCTGTTTTTGTGAATCATTTGTGTACGAATCATTTGTTTTCTGCCATGTACCTCAGCATAGGGATCAGGAGCCGTAGAGGACTGATTTTTGTGGCCTGTAAGACTGCAGCATCAAATTATGTGAAGTCATTTGGGTTTTGCATCTGTGTTATCGGTTCATCTCTACTTGTGTATTGTTTAAGGAATTTTGCTTTTGAAGAAGACTGTATTTCACATTATAAGAGGCCTGCCCTGAAAATACATGTGCTTTTTTTTTTTATGTTTGTCTAGTGTTTGCGAAATAAATGCCCTTTTTAAAATACTTGACCTTTTAACCTGAGTGCTTATTAACACTCCCCAACTGAGTTTATAGTATTTTTTTGTTTTTGCAATTTTTGTTGTCTTCTACTAAAATGCCCTCCTTTCAGAAACTGAGATTTGTAATCGCCTGCAATAATTCTATCCAGTGTTCTATCCACGTAATGAAGCGTGGCGAAGCTGGACAGTGGACGTGTATTAAGGCTTTATGGGCTGTTTCACTGAAACCCGATGAGATATATCAACAAAGTTATCATCATGGTGTCCATTCATTTAGCCTCAGTTTCAGACGAGCTGGGGTGTGTTAACTTATTCTACCGTGGATCGAAGAGTCATAAAATAGGCTTTACTCCTCCACCGTGGCGCAGTCACGCTTTAAAATCACAATGTGGGGACTGACAGTACTTTCATCCACAAATTTATTTCACAAGATGTCCCTTTGTTGACCTAAAGGTTGTGGACTTCTAGAATTAATCACAGGACAGTGGACAAGTGATGCAGACTCGTCATTTGCACATTTCCACAGGCAGAAGGTACTGAGCTGTTCCGTGATTAAATGGTTTTCCAGCGAGCTGTTCTACGGCAGGGCCAAAAGTGAGACTCCATCACGGCATCATTTCTGCTTTCTGAAAACAACTGTGGAGATATAAACCAACAACTGGGGGAAGACGACAAAATGCAAGTATTGCAATCTATTTGGGCTGAAGACAAATTTAAGTGGGAGTTTCCTATGACGCTAACAAATCTGTCTTTAACATTGTGAGAAATGTGCTAACAGGGTTAGCTGGGTTAGGTTTTCATAACTTGGCTAAAGAATCCCGAGATAAGAGAAACTCAAGACTAGCAACAATAAAAGACCACCTTAAAAAGCGGCTTTGACTTTACACTGGTTCAACCCCATGCTCGCGGTTTTGGTGCCACGACCGGCGATAAACTGTGGGGACATAATTCAGCTCCTGAAGCGTCAGAAACACCAGACCAGATCAAACTTTGTTGATCCTGGAGGAACCTGCTTATGTTATAACTGCGCAGTCACACACAGACAAGAACAAGTTAAAATAAAAGCCAAAAAAATATTCTGTACAAACCTACACTATGCTATATACACAAAATGCTGGGGTCAGTAAGTGAGGTGGATTTAAATACTATAGATAAATTACTACTAAGTAAAATACTAGTTTACACACAAAGTGGTTTGGAGTTGTCCTCTATACTGAGTCTGTTCTTTCATGTATACTGAATAGAGATTGGTGTACGTATCAGAAGTTAGTTTGCACATGGTAAGACATAATAGGAAACTGCACATCATAATCACGTTTTAATATCCGATAAGGACAAGTGTGAAGAAGGCGTCTCGTTTTCTTTTACATCATGTTGTGTTCTGTGTGCTGGTGTGTGTTGCTAACCAGGGGAGCAGATGGCATTAGGATGTGATGCTCTGGGCAAAGAGCTGCTGGGACACCTTGGGTCCTGCATTACTTTCTGAATTTTACCTTGCAGCTGCAGTTCTAAACTAAAGAAGCAACATTTGAACACAAACAAGTCTTGTTTGATTTACATGTGGGGAAAATGGACAATTGTGTAAATGTACCTTTTTGCCAAAGGGTTCTGTTAAATACTGACGATATCCCTGACATGGTCAGACAAATACATCAGTGTTTGTCATGTTGCTGATTATATTGTCACACTGGCCACACCCACTTTATTAACTCAGGGAGACTATTTGAATTCAAAGAGAGTAGGAGAATTCAAAGTATTAATTATCATGCAAAATGTCAGCATTCAGCATAGTTCCATATTATTCAGTTACTGGATTGTAGGTAATAAAGTTCCACCACATTCTTTGCTGTGTTTAGTGAGTGAAACCTCAGAGCAGAGAGCAGCAGTCAGATCCTGAGCGCGGCCGGTTTCTGACCACAGCCAGCGCTGGCAGCCGGAGGTCTGGGTCTGTGTCAGTCCTTTAAGCTCATCACTCCAGTTCACTGGCCATCTTTCAGTTGTGTTCACTAAAAGGGAGCAAATCAAGACCCCAGAGGGAAAAAAAAGGTGCAGTAATGTCCAATCTGTGTTTTCATCAAAGAGAAGGGAACTAAAATGTGTTGTTTTCCCTCCCTCTTTTCCCTCCTGCTCTAAAACATTTGAAAAATATTTCTGGGCAAGAGAGTGTCCTAAATTTGTTTAACACTCAACAAGCCATTCATCAGTCTTACATGTCTCAACCTTTCTGTATCACTGTTTTTGTTACTGTGCTTTTTAGACACTCACACAAACACATATATAAACACTATATGGACAAAAGTATTAAATGCATGACCTTTACACCAACAGGGAATTTAATGACATTGCATCCAGGGAGGGAGTTTTTCCATGCCTCCTCGCCTTTGGTTTACTCACTAGGGGCTCGGACCTGGATTCTGTAAAGCTGCTTTGTGACAACTTGGTTGTAAAAAGCACTATATAAATAAATGTAATTGAATTCAAATACATAGACTTTAATATGAAGTCAGTGCACCTTTGCATCTGTAACAGGATTTCCACAAGATGTTGGAGTTTCTGTGGGAATTTGTGCACTGGGGCATAGTCATGCTGGAATAGAAAAGGGCCCTTTCCTGCACTGTGTCCACAGAGTTGGAAGCATGGTGTTGTCCAAAACGTCTTGGTCTGCTGAAGCATTCAGATTAAGTCCTTCACTGCAGCGGACCCCAAACCTTTTTGAGCAATGAACCAGTTTCATGTAAAACAATATTTTCAGGAACCAGTGTACATACAACTAAAAACAACCCCTTTGTTTTTACTTATTTTTGCTAGCTTGTGGGCAATATTTCTGATGTACTGTATCACGTGACCGCATTTTTTTTCAAAATAAAACATCTGTCAGACTCTGATATTCAATCAAATGTTTTAATCTGTCTACCGGTCCGCAGCCTGATGGTTGGAAACCTCTGCTTCACTGGAAGTAAGTGGCCTAGCCCAAACCCTAAAAACCCAGTTCTGACTGGCATCTCATTCTGAGTGTTTAATTGGTCTGTGTGGAGGCCCACAAATGAACATTTGTTTGTTGTGACAGTTTGAAATAGACTAATTTTATAATCTGCCTTCAATATGCATACTTTATTGAAGGTTGTGTGAATGGAATGCTTTAAAAAGTTCATTTTTACAGTAACTGTTTTTTTTAAAGTGAGGAAAATTACTTTTTTGTTCTATTATGTTTTCTTTTTTATCAAGTGACGTTTTCTTTCTGGCTGAAAGTTTAACCTGTTGCAAAAGATGATGAAGTAAGGGTATGATATATAGGTGTGTGTTTGTGTGTGTATGTTTCAATGTATGTACAGACGATGATTATTCTTACATCTTGAGTCTCATGATGAGAAGCGTTAACTATAATTTGCTGCATTCCAGATGCTTCCTTTTGCCATTAATTTGCAGTCCAGCTTAATAGAAATTGATGTAAAACATGCTGTTTTTTACAGCTATTTTCCTCTGCCATGTCCAGTCCTTTGCTAGTGTTTCAGCCACCTTTGAAAAGTAACCCAGTTGTCTGCTGGAGAAAAGAGGTTGCCTTTGAAGTGTCATGCATGCAAACCACCAGCAGGGGGAACTCCACTGTCCTGGTTTTTCGTTAAAAAGTTCATTTCCAGCCAAATGACTTTCCTGCAGTCCTGCGTGAGGGTGAAAGAAGTCTGAAGTATCCTCTGCCTTTCTGGTCTCCTTTACTGGCCCTCAGGCTGCAGACTGCGGGTGTGATGCCCAGTTATCACGTGGCATAGCTCTGATCTTGGTGGTCGTGGTGGTGGTCTGTAAACTCCGGGGAGGTCAGCGCAGGGGCTTGGAGCTCAGTTTATCTCTCACCATGACTCAGCAGAACGCGCCATTCTTTATCAGTCACTTGCACTCATTCATTATTATTCTGAACGTGCTTAGTTGGCTAATTGGCTACTTACTCAAACATCTTGATTTAGCGAATAATACTCATTCATAAAAGTGGACATGCCAGCCTAAATCAAAGTTTGGTAAGTGTAATTGTCTGTGTGTGTGTGTGTGTGTGTGTGTGTGCGTGCGTGCGTCCCTACTGGCCCCTCAAAGGCTTCAAAGCCTTTCTCCATGGTCACAGTCCTCAAACGGGAAGGTTAGTGTTGCTGCTGCAGGCGTTTTGTGCTTTATTTTTCTTTTCCCACCCGTGTTCGTATAAGCCACGCCTCCACACAATTGGATTGGTAGGTGTATCCCACCCCTGCGCTACGATTGGTCACTAGTTCTCGTTAAGAATGAATTCTTAAGCGCTTCCAATTCTAGAGGTGAAACATAATTAGCCAATCGCAGCAGCAGTGGGCGTGGTCTATAGGAAAACGGGTGGGAATGAAAAATAACAACGCGTGGTGCAGTCAGTCAGTCTGGCCGGGCGGGAGGAGATGAAACTTGGTCCAGTTCAGCTCCAGAGCTGGAGATGGCCGTGAACAGGGACGCGTC
This sequence comes from Brachypetersius gabonensis, assembly GCA_037577145.1. Taxonomy (NCBI): domain Eukaryota; kingdom Metazoa; phylum Chordata; class Actinopteri; order Characiformes; family Alestidae; genus Brachypetersius; species Brachypetersius gabonensis. The sequence continues at coordinate 12,001 of JBBJLR010112315.1, read as the reverse complement.
ACTGCTCCGCTCAGAAGCAGACCTCGGGGAGATGTTTGTTGGGATGCCCCGAGCCTGAACGCGAGCGCTATGGAGAGTCCGAGCGAGAACCCGAGCCGAGCCGCGGAGTACCTGACCGAACTGAACCGGATCATAGAGACGCAGCAGGAGCTCCTAGCCAAGCAGAGGCTCCGGATAGAGGAACTGGAGCAGCAGGTCTCGGACCTGCACAGCGAGAACGCCTGTCTCAGAGAGCAGTACGAGCGGCACCTGCTCACCTGCCGGCTGCAGAACAGCAGCGGAGCGTTAGGACCGTTAGGACCGTTAGGAGCGTTAGGCTGCATCCAGGAGAACACACCACGAGAAAAGTAAGAGTCGTCACGCGCCACTCATAACGCAGTTACAGCACATTTCTGTCATCAGCAATGCAATTATATTAATAATGTAACCATTACCAGTAATGAAATTATATCAATTATGCAGTGCTATTATTCAGAAATGGAATCGCGTTTATTAATAAAGAAATGTTGTCATTAGTGCAGTCTCATCAACAATGTAATTACATCTGTAATGTAATTATACCACAAAAAGCAAATTACATCAGCAATGCAATTATATCAGTAATGCAACCATTATCAGTAAATGTCAATTATGCAGTTTTATTGATAAAACAGTAATATCACTAGTGCAGTCTCATCAACAATGCAATCATATCAGTAGTGTAAGTAATAACGACAAGCTAATTATACCAGTAATGGAGTCATATCAATAGTATAATAATATCAATAATGCAATTATGTCAACAATGTATTCATATCAGTAGTGCAATTATATCAGTCATGTAAGGATGTCAGTAATGGAATCATATCAGAATTGCAATTAAATCAGTAATGCAATCATATCAATTATACAATTATATCAATAATGTAATTACATCGATAGTGCATTCATATAAGTTGTGCAGTTATATCAACAAATCAATTATGTCAACTAAGCAATTGGATCAGTAATGCAGTCATATCAATAATGAAATCTTGTGTAATCATGTCAAAAATCAATGATATCAGTATCGCAATTATACTAATAGTGCAATTTTATCAATAATGTAATTGTCTACAAAGCAGTCATATTCATTAAATCATCTCAGGGATTTCAATAATGAAGTAATTATTTCAATTAAATAAATGCAGTCCATAATATCAATAATGGAGTTATATCAACAATGCAATGATATCGATAGTGCAATTATATTAATAGTGCAAACATATCAATAAAACAGTTATGGCACTCATTCAACATGTCAATAATCCAATTATAATACTGCAATTATTTATTTAGTGCAACCATTCGGTCATTTCAATAATGTAATCACATCTATAGTGCAATCATATCAACAATGCTGTCGAATTAATAATGCAGTTCTGTCAACAGTGCAATCAGGTTCATATGATCTGATCAATTAATTAATCCAATTTTATGAATGCAGTTACATGTATGTCTGTAACATCAATGTCAGTAAAGCAGTTATATAATACTTATATAATAATACTGCAATCACAGCAGTGATTCAAGTAATTCAAGTAATGTTATTTTACTTAAAAATGTAATTAAGTCAATAACTGTGTCTTATTAATGCAGCTATATAAACAATTTGGAAATTTGTCTTGTTGTTATATCCAGTCTTTTTTGTTTTTCAGTTTCTTCACTGGTTGTGGGACATTAGCTTCCAGGATTTGATAATATTTTCTAGAATTATTTCTTCCCCACAACATTTAAGGTTCTTAAACATTAGTGAAACATATCTTCAACGTTTAGGCTGCAACTGAACCAAAAAAAGTGTTTAAGATTCCAACTAAATATGTTTAAAATTCCAACTAAAAATGCAAAAAACATTTTGATGTTTAAATGGAAATTGACTTGCACATTTGCTACACGTCTAGAACTATTCAGTGTTTACATCACGTAACGCACATTAAATCAGCTCAGGTTCGGCTTATATGCCGACGTCTGATTGAATTTGTCACACATTTCATCCATAACATGGTTATTTGTTGGATTCTTGCTCCAGAGCCTTTGTCCACAAAGTGCAGCTTGTAGATGGTTGTGGGATTTTAGAGGAATGCAAGTAAAGCTTGGAATTAAGGTTGAAGCTGGAGTTGGGGTTGTAATCTAGATTTATCACTTTCACAAAAACATCGCTATGGAGACTAGATTCTACAGAAACTCAACTTTAGAGAAGAATTTCAGCAACAAAGCGGAGAAACCAGCCTTCATCTAAACATGGCCTAATGTTTACGTTTATGCCATCTTATCCAGAGCGACGTACATCAGTGTTTAGTAGTCCACATCTGTTCTCAAAACCTGTAAAGCTACACCTAAATCAACACCTGCTTTTAACCAAGATTCTGCCGGCTAAGTTTCACACCTTAACAAACCCTATCAGAAGGAACAAAGTCAGAGGTTATTACAGAAGTAAGGAAAACAGTTTTTTTTAATCAGCATATAGTAAGAGATGTATAATAGATGAGCGAGAGGACTGGTTAGTCGCCAAGGTGGGTCTTCAGTCGACAGAGATGGGGACTCGGGTCTCAGAGTTGTGACTTGACTTTAGACTTGCACTCATGGATTTGTGACTAGACTCGGACTCGGGTGCTGTGACTTGTGAGTCATAATTTGAAAACAATGCTAATCTCATGGAATTATTTATTTAAATAATTATTTACCCGAAAACCGTTCACCTTGCCCCGGTGTCCCATTACTCTTGTCCGAGGAGGTTTTCAGCTAATAATGGTTTTCGAGGGGTCGTTGGAAAGGGGTCACTGAGCCCCAGCCAACTGTGGAGTTTCACATTTAGATTGTGATATATATTTTTTATATTTAACATTTAGATTTAAGATCATTTAAGGCAAATCCTCCATGTTGGTGAAGGCATATCACAGCACGCCTTATCACCCCCTGCTAAGGAACAGCCAATTGTAATCACTGGCCATGGCCAATTAGCATATTTTTTAAACATTTAGAGCTCAACGTTTACTGCTCAAACACATTGCCACGCAAAGACCTGGGACTTGGTACAAAGTACACTTTTGTTCATGAAAGTCAGATTCAAAGTTCTGATTTGCATTTCAGATGTATCAAATCCGAGTGGGACCACCTGAAAATAAACATGTCTGATTCATGGAGGTCCATAAAAAGTTACAGCTGCCAGTAACTGGGGGAGTGGCGAGTGGCTTATCACATTGTAATTACAAGGAAATTAAAACCATTGGGTGAACACATCCGTGGCCTCTGATGCTCAGGCCTGATTCTGATCAATGACTCATTAATAATAATCATTAATAATGCAGAATGGGGTGGGCGAAATACCGGTAGACACGACGTACCGGTAGAATTTGTCAACCGATAGAGATTTTCGTCTATCGTCTTAATCGCGGTTGAGATCACGTGTCGTTGCACGTTAGGTACCATAATTTCCGGACTATAAGGGGCACCTGAATATAAGCTGCATCAGCTAAATTTGGGGGAAAATACAGATTGTTCCATATATAAGCCGCACCCAACTATAAGCCGCAGGTGTTTTAATGTTTAATTACTGTATATAAGGGTTCCTGCTACCACGGAGGAGATTGTCGGGACAGAGATGACTATTTGGGAACGCAAAGCATCCCATTTATTAACATTTGAGAAACACAATAAATTTTCAATCAATCAATCAAAGTTTCACATCTCTGACATGATGAACAGCATTCGTGCAGTGCACAAATAAAACAACTGCAGTCATAGTACTGTAGTAGTGCCAGCCTGCTTGGTTTGTTTTGCTCTTAAAACCTGCCGTGAACTGTCTGTCTCGGTCTTGCGCTTCGTGTATAATGTGCCCCTGGTGACCGTTAGCTGTAAAAATCCATAGATAAGTTGTATAAGCAGCAGGGTCCAACGCAAGTGAAAAACTGTATGGTTGTTTTTTTACTTAAAGTAATGCTGCAATTCACAGTTTAAATAAAATTACATTTTATAAAACAGTTTCTTTGTGTTAGAATTTTTATTTATGCATTTCCAGATACAAATTGCTACATTGTTATATATATCATTATCGAGGTAGAAAATTGCTTCTAACGTGATAGAAGATTTTGGTTTTATCGCCCACCCCTAATGCAGAAATAAATAATGAAAAGTTGTGGTAATAAACACACCCTAATTTCCTCTGCGATTTTTATTCAGAGTGATGGTTTGCCTGGTTGATGCAGGTCATATGGGATTAGACCACTCTCATTCATGGGTCGTGTCAAGCGCTGTGTCAGTTTGTCTTTGCATGACCCTGAAATGACCTCTGGGCCATAGTTAATTGGTTTATGGAGTTCTGTTGATGGGCAGATATGACTCTCTATTGACCTCCGCTTTAGTTTCTAAAATGAAACTTTGCTGATCAAAGCAATGTACCACCAGTAAATCACTCTAAACTGGTTATGAATGGGATTCTGTTGGGTATTTTGACGTATAATCTGGGTTATATGCACATATTTGCTGATGTGTTTGTAAGAGTGGAAGCCACTTACAATAGATTCAATGATGTTAATGCAGTCAAGTCAATAATGCAATTTTACTAATGCAGTCAGTAATATGTACACGTATTGAAGATGTGAATAATGTAAATGATAGCAAAGCAGCTGTGTGTCATGTCAATAATGCAGTGTTAAATATTCACTCACATTAATATTCCATGATATCAGTAAGCCAATGATGGTAAATGATTAAATCATGTCATATTTAGCTCACAAATCTGCTCTCTATGTTGTAAATGTTTAAAGTATTTAGGAGCGGTTTTGGCATCACTTACCAATAAGACCACCCATATAAAGGGCTTATTAATAACTTATAATCAGGTTGTTATTTAGGTTATAGATACTATTTGGGTCATTAATCAGTTTGAAACAGTTGCAATACATTGACACAGGCTCACTATTTGGCAGAGTCTGGTGTTTTAATGGTAGTAGCATGTTAACACATACTCCTCCCTCATCCAGTGGGGTTCCTGTGGTTGTGGACTGCAGACTCCTAGATACTCTTCCCAAAAAACTACCTCTACTCCTCTACTGACTCTTAACTGTACTCCGTTGGCCATAGATGGCCAGTCTGTCAACAGTGAGTAAGTACACGAAGGCCATCTTTTGTTAGTTATCTCCATAGAGACTATCTTTCTCTTTCTCTCTCTATGGGCCGACCAGAGAAGGACGGGTTCCTCTTTTGAGCCTTGATTCCTCCCGAGGTTTTTTCCTCCAGAGTTTTTCAGCGCCTCTGTCACCTTTGGCTCGTACCTGGATTCTGTGAAGTTGCTTTGTGACATCATCGGTTGTAAGAAGAGCATTGTAAATAAAATTGAATTGAATTGAATTGAATTGAATTGTTCAAAAATACCTGATAAAGCTGACAGTTTAACATTCTGCCTAAGAAAGCTACAAGATAAGCTAAGCCACAAGCAAGATCTGAGATCTTGCCAAATAGTGAGCCTGCATCAGTATATGACAACTATTATTACTTGTTTATTAATGATTTATAAACTCTGCAACCTAATTGACAACCTGATTTTAAATAATTTACAATCCCTTTGTAAGGGTAGTCATGTTGTAAAATGTTACCGCTGTTTTAAATAAGGACTCCGGTGGTAATGAAACTTGCTTCTTTGTGCTGTGCTCTCCCCGTGGGACCCAGCGGCTGTATCTGCAGAGTCTCGATTAGTATTCAGGCTGTAGACAAATGGCTGTAAACACTATCTTAAATCTCTGACCTGCTCGCTGCCACGTACCAGCAAGCCGACTCCTGTCTTCACTTTCATTTATCTATGACCACTTATAAGGTCTTTTAGTGAGAGATGCATGCGTGGCCCTGTTGTGGTGCAAGGCCATCAAACATTTCTGCTGACTTTGGAAGGTCAAGATGTAAACAAACTCGCTCAGAGTGGCTTTGGTGTGAAACGCTCCAGAATTGTTCACAATCGCAGTGAATGGAATCTGATGTTTTCAGAAAACAGTTTTTACTACTATTATAAATTTTATCCAGAATGTACTGATGGGACCCATAATGGCTTAAGCAACTGTTTATACTGTTTACAGCAAGGAACAGCCCTGTTGGTGTCGGTGTCACAACAGTATTGCTATTTACATGTTTATCTATAGCTTTAGCAATAGATTAAATCTTGGCTAACTACAGTGTGTGTTGCGTGCTGCTTCAAAATGTGATGCATTAAAATGAATAGGGTTTTTTTTGTGCCTTCTGTCTGGTTAACGTTTACAGTGCTGTTTAAGGTTTGCTTTTGTGTCATTTGTAATTAAATAGAGCAGCACAGTGCAAATAAACAGGCCATGATTTGTGCTTTTGTTGATTTGAGTCTATATTGTTAACAGCAAACAGGACAAATAGGTTCATTAACTTTATTAATACAAAAAATAGTAACTGTGATATTATGATATATTTGGAAAGTTTTGCCATATTTAATTTTAGCCATACTGCCCAGCACACCCGATGAGGTAGGCCTTGGTTAGAGGGCAGGTTCTGGATTTCCAGGCCCTTTTTCTAGTAGATTTAAGTTTGAGGTGCTGAGTGAATGAGCCAGAAAAGTGCTCTCGAGCCATGAAATATTGATGGATGCTATGGCTTGCTACACTGTGGCGTACTAAAACCTCCCTTAGCCAACAAAAAAGGACCCTCACTAATATTTGAATCATCAGAACAGGCCAGCCTGATCATCATATTAACACCTGAAGGTTATTGTTATTTACCACTTTACAGTAATACTAGCTTGAAAGGGTTTATAAAAGATTTATAATCAGGTTATTAATTATGTTTTTTAAATCATTGTGACATTCAGGAGTTCAAGATATAATAATTGTCTTTGCGCTCTCTAAGTGCCTCAGATATTGGTCTCCATTACTCAAACACAAATGGCAGTTTGTGGGGGGTTAGACTTGAGTAATAAATCATAAGTAATCTATAAAAATGACTAATTTGACCATTTCTGTATGTTTTTAAAGATTAAATGGTGTAATACCATGTCAGAAACCTCACTTAACTTGATAACTACGCTTGATAATGATTCTTTTCATGTTTCACATCACAACCACTGGGTGCAGTTTGGGTCTGTGATGGTTTAGGTTTGCAGTTTGCCTGATGTTATGATGAAATAAGCTTTCAGAAAGCAGCAGCACTTGTGGCAGCAAGCATCCATTTCAGGAGCTCAAACAAACACCCTACAAACCTCTTTAGCTGAATATTTTATGATTTTAGAAAAACCTGAAATATGGACTTCAGCAACAAGAATCTCAAATATAGCTGAACATCACTGGGGGCACTTTGCCTGCTTCAACAACCTCAATTTTGACCACTGGCTCCACAAACAACTGTTCCATTAAAAGGCCAGCATTGTGAAAAACTACATGTTTTCCTTGCTTTTTTGAAATAGGAATTGAATCTAGTGTGTAAACACTGTTTCTGTATCTGCTTATAGAAACTGAATGTACTGTTTTGTGATGTCACAAAAACACATTCTTCTATTTACATAGACGTCTTAAAGGCTCAGTAACAAAAATTGCCAAGGTTGGGCAAGGTTGAAAAATGGTCATTTCAAATAAATGATGGCAAAAAAGTAGCATTACTTCTCTCCATAATTTGGTGCAGATGATAGTATGGTGAAGATGAAAGATGTGAAAAGATTCAGTAGTTATTTTATTGTGATATTTGGAGATATAAGGATCTAAACTATGCATTGAGTTTCCTGTATATATGTATATATAATATTCTGATCAACAAATGTGTGTTGATGTGGAGAGCGACACTCCCATCCCTTCACTGATCCAATCCAGCATTGACTGTTTGAAAAAGCATCTGTTTGGAAGTATTATCAATGCAGAAACACAGAGAGCAGCACCATTTGTCCAGAAATTATATTGTAAATTGTATGTACTGTGTGTATTATGATTATTAAGTATTATTTTAGGACTAACCAGTTATGAACCAGGCCCAGTTTAATGCTGACTCTTGAGACCCATCCTTAAATAAATATAGGCTTTAGCTTCTATATCCAGTATGTATAGCAGCATGCAAATATGAGTAAAAAATTGTCAGTGCACTGTAGAGCACTGTGTTTTATAATATCTTCTTCACACTGAGTGATAGTGATCAGGTTGGCTGCTCTCAGAAAGCTGATTTCTTTCTCCAGTTCCACTTGTGCTTACGCTCTAACTGCCTTGTAACTGCAATTCTTGGTAACAAAGCATTTTCTATCTTGGAAGTCACCGGAGTATAGCACACCAAAAATAGTCCAGCTAAGCCATCATGCTGGAATGTGTTTGGCTTCCCTGATGGAGGAGATAAGACAATGTAGCAAACATATGCTCCGGGATCTGTGTCATGCCCTCCTTTTTGGCCTTTTGATGTTCTTTTGACTGAATTTCCCCTGCGATCATGAAGATCACCCAAGGTCTCAATTGATTTGGAGTGTCTTAAGTCACACCAATCCGAAAAAAATTCAAATAATGAGAAAATAAGGATGTGACGACTTCACAAAGCTTCACACTTTCTGAATTACCGCTGTCTTCCCATAATCATATCAGATGTTGATTCATAAATGTATTCTCCGTAGATCTCTATGACTGAATTACAGGCTACAGTTTGTGAGCTGGCCTCTGGTTGCGCTGGCAAAGCCCAGGAGAACGGCTAATTGCAGGGTTGATGAGGGCTTTTAACTCCATCTGATTGCAGTTCATGTAAAGGTTCCTCTGAGGAGTTTGGAAGGAAGGAAATGGCCATATTTGGAGGGTCTTCATAGCTAGTATTTGGCAGTTTTGTTGTCTTTTAATTTAAGATGATGTGGTCTGTACATAATGTCAATAGTACTAACTTGAGTGCATTATAGTGAGAAAATGCTAAGTGTGATTGCGTGATGCTATAAAAGCAGTGTCTAAAGATACCAAAACATTAATTTTATGTCAAAAAGCTTGTGTTAAAAAAACAAAGCTGCTCAAAGCTGGGTATGGAACCAGGACCTTTTCTGACTCTCTTCACTGAGCTCAACCACAAAGGGGGGCTTTTACTCACTGTCCATTACCAAGCTGTTAAAGATTGAAAGCAGCTGAAATGGGTGGAGCGAACGGCTCTCACCCAAAAAATGGGTGGGAAAAGCATATGTAGCCACATTCACAGGCTGATTATAAATGATTAAACCACAACAATATTTTCAAATATATAGCACAACTACACTAATTATACACCATACTGCATGTATTATTTATAGAATAGTTGTAAAATGTAACAGAGCTGATTTGTTACATGAACATGTATTCAGATCAATTATCAGCTTTTTTTTTTTAACATTTTTTCTCAGATATAGGGTAGTTGGTCCCCCCTTCATGGAAGTAACACACTATCCTTTTTGGAGAACTTTACACTAGATGTTAGAACATTGCTGTCAGGATTTGATCACGTTCAGCCTATAGAGCATTAGTGTGTTCAGGTACTGATGTTGGATGATCAGTTCTGGATCACAAATGTCTCCAGATTATGATAAAGGTGTTAGATGGATGAGGTTCCAGTGCTTCACATTCTTGGTGCTTGGTGACCCCTCTATCTGAACCCTCTAGCTACTGGTATGGTGACCTTAGGCCCATGTGTGGGTGTTCCAGAGCATCCTATTTTATTGCCTGTGCTTTGGTTGTAAAATTGTTTTAATGTTGGCATTAATTAGACTCCCCATGGCCAAAACTACAGCTGAATTGATCTTAGAGCACATAGTCCTCTTGCACAGGTTGCCCAAGGTCAACGTCTCGTACAGAGGGCCTCAGTTTACAGCCAAGTTGTGACAGGCCTTCTACCGTCTGATTGGTTCATCCAGCTGGCTCTCCACAGGATACCATCCTCAGACGAACAGTCAGACGGAGCAGGCCAACCACCAACTGGAGCGCTATCTGAGATGCTTTACGGCTGATTGTCAGTTCTCCTGGGCCGGCTACCTCATTTGGGTGGAACTGTCCCATGACCTCCAAGTCTCCTCCGACAGTCCTTAGCCCTTTTGACGTATGCTATGGTTTCCAACCTCCGATGTTTAAACACCAGGAGCCGTAGGCCCAACAGTTGGTCCGCAGACTTTGGACAGCTGCACGGGCTGCTATCCATCGAGCCAATGTCCAATACATCAAGTAGCACTCCGTTTTCTTTGTCTGCTCAAAATTGTACAGCGTCTTTCGGTATTTCGAAAAGCGCTTTATAAATTAAAGGTGTTATTATTATTATGATTATTATTTTTCTCGTTTTTGTCACGTGATAAATGTTCGTTGGCAACGATATTTAGTCATAATTTTTTTTGAGAAAGCAACACTAGCTGAGGGGCAGTGTAAAATTCCACGATGCTTGGTTGTTCCGCAACCGAGTTACGGGGCTGTCTTGTAAACACTGGGTCCTCCAGGTAGCCGTGGTAGGGAATTCCTACTTCATCGGCTGTTGAAAACTGCTGATTGCTGTGATTGCTTTGCCGGTGCAAAACTTGCCTTTAAGTATCGATACCAGTGCCAATTTCGGTTTCAATTAGTACCTAGTTGATACCTAGTTGACTGGGAGAGCTATGGTCCTTTGGAGCGGTCTAGGGTGCCCAAACGGTTAATGCCGGATCCAGCTCTGATCTGTGACTACCGTTGTTGGGTTCCCTCCCTGCTATGTCCGTCAGGTGACGGTCCTGGGGGCGGTGGGTGTGGGGGTACTGTCTCACACACACAGGTCACATGATGGCGTGGGCAACCGGAAATGAGAGTGTCACATGATATAAAAGCCCAGGTCAGACAGGTAGCCATTACTCAGTCATTCAGACAACATTTTCAACCTCTAGACCTTCGAATCGTGAGTGCTCCAGTCCCATCATACCTTTGTGTGTGAAGATGCGTATTCCAGTGGGAATCTCTAATCTTCCAGAGAGCGTTCTTACATAAAAATGTGCAATCATCCACCATGCTACACTGGTGTAGAGGTTACTCTCATGTTCCTGACATTTATATTGGAAGTGGAAGGATGCAAAAAGGTAATAAATGGTTTAATCTCTTAGATTTTCTAATATTTTCAGTATGAAACTGAGCGAATCTTTGTCAAGGCTGTAAACATGGAGCCAACAGTAGTACAATATGTTTAATAGTGAGTCAACTAACCTCCTAATATAACCGTCAACAAAAAACATGCATTTGGACTTTTCAGAAGATTCTATTTTAGTAATAGCTCTAAAAAGCTGTGTCCTTGAACTGTCATGGCAAGAGAAGCATTTGTCGTTACTATGCTTTTGCAGTATTTAGACTTTGATCAAATGCATTTTTAAGTGCAGTCATTTATTTTTAGTACAGTGTCTTGTAACTGAAACAAAAAGCAGTTTCTGAAGCTCCAAGAGCTTCACAAATGTGACTGTGTTTTGCCTTTTGCTAAAAAATATCCCATATGGGTACTCAGCAGACATGCTGGGCTTGATCATAAGTGGCTTTATGTCAAATGTGAGGTCATTCACATGTGTGATGGCTTAATTTGTCTGTGAAATTGTAGGTTATTGTGGGCAATCAGGTAATATGAGACACTTTAACTCTTGTGAAATTTCAGTTCATGCGTACCAGTACATTTGTTCTTAGAGGGACTTAGAGGGACTTGTGGGTCATTAGGTTACTAGCCGGTAGCCTAGTGGTTAAGGCATTCCCCCTGTGATCAGAAAGGCTGGGTTCGATTCCCAATACCACTAGGCACCTCTGAGCTACCCTGAGCAAGGTACCGTCCCCACACATTGCTGCCCCCTACTTCACTTGGTGAATGGGTTAAATGCAGAGGAAGTATTGTGTGCTGTGTTCATGTATGACCAGATTGTCACTTTCACTATATATGGATATTTACTGTACAGGTGCTGGTCATAAAATTAGAATATCATGACAAAGTTTATTTGTTTCAGTAATTCCATTCAAAAGGTGAAACTTGTATATTAGATTCATTCATTACACACAGACTGATGTATTTC
>JBBJLR010112292.1:0-21445 GCA_037577145.1 Brachypetersius gabonensis | reverse complement strand
TTTTGAGTTTGTGTGTTGAAAAGAGAAATAAATACCCTGCCAGTATCTCTAGTGCGTGCTGCTGCATTCTTCCCTGAGGTGACGACATGACAAGAATAAGGATTACTGCTTAGCTATTTAACCCAAAGACTTTGAATGTATTAACTTGTCTCTGGATAATGGCTCATTAATTTCTGATGAATTATACCAGTTTTTGCCCCCTTACTGTAAACGGTTACCAACAAAGGAGTCCAAAAATCTTGGCACTTGAGCATCCTGTTACAACATTTAATACTACATTTAAAGTCAAAGTGGTGCATAAAGTTTTTATCACACCCCTTAAGAGCAGTGGGGTAGAGACTGAAAGAGGCCTGCTGGATAACCCTCAGATTAATAGAGACAGGAACTTCAGACAGTGGCTAAAAGAACTGTTACACCTAACCTCACCAGCAGAGGAAGGCAGAGAGGGGGCTCTTATTAATGAAAAGAATCAGATTCACTTGTGCATGAGGCTGGTTAAGGTGAGCTCTGCCCAGTCTTGGGGCTTCATTGCTGTTCGCTGGTTCTCAGATCTCCCTGGTAATTTGGTGAAACTCTATTTTTTTATCTTTCATCTATTCTATCTCATACAGTCTCTTCAGTCTTGGGTATTCTTTGTTTGGATCCATTTTGAGACATCCACCCTGTCACAGATCTAATTAATAGGATGAATGAAACCATAACAATAAATTTGAAGCATTTTCACTTTGGTAACACTGACTTTGTTAATTATCTGAACTATCAGAACAAGTGTTAGTGATTGTTGTTGTTGCTTTGACCTCACAATTTTTTTAATATGACTTATCGTTGTCCCTCTTTTCAGTTAATTGAATGTGATATGCAGAAATGTAAAGCTTTATCAATGAGAAACTGCCTGAAGGCAGATGTCCAACCTTAAAAATTGCCCAAAATCATTAATATTTAGGTGTATACACAATAGAGTGGAATTGACTGATTAGTTGTTAGGATCAATTTTATAATTAATATACAAATTTGTCCCACCTCTAAAAAGCACTGTATCTTTGTGAGACATGGTGCTTGAGTCTATGCAATTGTAAATTGTAGCCAACATGTCTATATGGGCCCCACATGATTTAAAAATGGACTACGTGGGTTCTAAGTGGGCATGGGCTAGATCTGGGCATATTGAACGGTCCCATTTGGTTTCCATAACAAGGGCCCAGGATGGGAAGTCCACAGTGCCTGACAAAAGTTTTGTCACTTAACCAAGTTGTAAGAACAACAATAATAACAACAGACAAGATGTACCCCCAAACCATGATTTTTTTTGGGTCCATGTGGGCTCCAACAGGTCTCCTGCAGTATTTGCAGTATTTCTGGCTAATAAAGGTAAAAATGCATATAACTTTATTTCTAATTGTCAGGCCTGTGTAGCAGCTGTGGGAAGGGTTTTTGTTTTTGGGTTCCTGAGCACACCGGGTGTTGTGTCAGCTATGTCAGTGATTGTGTTTATTGTATTTAAGTTCAGTTTAGGTGGACTTCAGGTTGGTCCACCATCAGTATATCCTTAAGTTCATGACAGCTGGACTGACCTACCCACAGCAGGCGCAACAGACGAGGCATGCATGCCCGAAGAGGAGGAGTTGCAAAAGACATTGCCACCTATGACAAAGCCAACTGGCTAGCTCTTTAGCACGCGAGGAAGAACTGGGCAAGGAAGTCCCTCCGGCCATGAGTGCTCTTTCAGTCCTCCCACTGCTGTCCTGCCAAGACCCTCGATCAGTGAGGAGGAAGCGAGCAAAGAGGTCCTCATTAAGCACCCCAGCAAAGGCGCCGGTTATGAGAGCTCTTCAGGTCTCCCCGCTGGTCTCTAGAGCACAGCCGATGCCGAGCAAGAACAAATGAAAGCCGTGGACAGAGTGCTATCCGTGGAGAAAGTGCAAGCCATGGAGAGAGTGTTTTGAGAGAGTGCAAGCCGCGGTGTCACGGATAGGGGCAGAATAATGGTGCAAGGAGTCCTTTCTGTAGCGTGGTGGAAGAGCCCAGACGTGGGAGACACGAGAGAGCAGGTAAGCCACGCGATTTGTTCTCAGAACGCTCCCGGAGGAGTTAGAGACCACACCAAGTTGGCTCGCGTTCTGAACACACACACAGAGGATATATAAACAGCTCCAAGGAGCTAGAGTACTCACGGTACCGAGAGCTTGAAGAGTTGAGTTGGGTAGAGGACACGGAGGCATGAAGCACAATGACTTCAATGGCTGTGTGAGGAGGTACCACTTACTTCCTGTTTATATATCCTACGTGAGTCATCTCCGGTGCCGATTGACGTCACGTGTTCTGGTGCGTGTGACACGCGGAGAGTGTTCTTGCCGCAGCCCCCGTCAGAGCCATCCGTGCCAGCAACAAGATGGTTACTGCCTACCATGCTAGCCCTGCGACAGCTCCAAGTTGGTGCCCTTGGAGGGTTAGATGCCCTAGAGGGGGTTATTAGTGGGTTTGAGGCCCTAGAGAGGGATAATAATGGATTTGAGGCCCAGGTAGTTAGTGTAACGGCGACGGCTAACCCAGTTAGCATAGCAATGGAGGCTAACCCTGTTAGTTTTGCAGCGGAGGCTAACCCAGATAGCATAATGGGGAGGTTAACCCAGTTAGCATAGCAATGGAGGCTAACCCTGGTAGCTTAGCGGTGGAGGGTAACCCAGGTAGTGTAGCGGGCAATGCTAACCCAGGTAGCGTAATAAAAACACACCCTAAATATGTCTGAGTAAGACTTTTGAATTTTGAACCTTGTAAATCTCTCTTGGCTACAAAAAGGTATGAGGAGCATTGAGAAATATAATGTAGTTTGAATGCAATTTGTAAAAGAATCAGACTAGGTACTTTTTCTGTTCTTTCACATGAATATTCATTAGATGAATGTGTCATTGGCTGTCATTTGTAGATACGTTTTTAATCAACAGAAATTCTTAGAAATACCTTACTGGCAAGTGACTCAAACTTTAAACAAAACTAAGATTCCTCTTCGGGAGGTCAGGGGAATCCCTCTGGGATATGTTTAAAACAAAGTCTCTACATGAACTTTTCAATGTTCAGAGACAAGCTTGTTTTTTAAGGATTTCTCGAGGTCTGGGTTGCCTAGGCACCTAACCACCATGCACACACAATCCTGTGACATCACACATACAGTACCTGTCCAGGGGTGAGTACCACCTAATATTCTGGCGACAGGCTGGGTTGACGGTGTGGCTGAGACGCATCAAACATGACATAGGTAAATTTTAAAATGTAGATTTAAAAAGTACTCATATACTCCAAGTTTTATTTTTCACATGCAGTTATTGCTGTTACAAAATATTATAAATGAAAACGTATAAATAATGTGTAAATAAAGTGTATGAAGTATAAGTGTATATGTATTTTTAATCACTGTGCCAAGCAGCATAACAGTTTCTTAGCTGATGCAGACAAAGGTACACATTACATGCACCACACTTCCAATTCCATGACATGAATTTTAGCCATATGATCATGTGGCCAGCAAAATACTTGATATGGCTTCAACACCTTGTAAAACAGATATTAGGCTACTCATTGTAATTGTCTTCAACTGGATCAAGATGAAGCTCAAAGTGCCTTTGTTCATCTTCGCTGTCATCACTGAATAAATCAGACCATGTCTTGTCTGACTTACTCTCCAAAGCTAGTTGCTCCTGGATCAGCAACAAAGCTTCTCTTTTGTGCTACACGTGCATGAGCGTTTGTTTATAGCAGTGAAATGGGCCGTGTTCTCACCACCCCCTGCTACACAATGAGCCAATCATGGCATTGCTATTCATGTATTCAGATTGCTGTTTCACATCTGAATTGCTGAGGGGCATTGCTGTGGCGAGCAGCGAGACAGAAAATTGCATGCTGACATTTTATCCTATTTACAAAGCGCCATTATTATACTTTATTTTAAAACATACATATTTGAAAAGTAGAGGGTTTAAGGTTTCTAGTGGTGTTATATGTTTCTAAGACAAAAAAATGTTTTAGATGGTTGTTTTGGAAAAGTTTAAAAGGGTCATATCGTCACACGCACCATGGCAAGTGACGTCTGCGGGCACCAGAATTGACTCACGTAACTTATAAAAACAGGAAACAGGGTTTTCTCAGCACCAGACATACCCTTATGTCAGCCCAACCTACCCCTCTATCATATCTCGCCAACCGTGAGTACTCAGGCTCTTTGGAGTCTCATCTTATTTGTGTGCGTGTGAGAACGCGGATTTCCCGGTGGAAATTCTATACTCCCAAAAGGGAGTGTTCTCAGATCAAAGTGCATGATTTACTTGTGCCTATATTTCCCTCTATGTCCCTTTTATGAAGTGACTAGCATAAGCCAATCAGAGGCAGAGATTGCATTGTGTACACAGCGCACAGAGAGAGGAAAAAAAACCACGATTAGTCAACTTCTCTCAGGGGGCGTCGACTTTTGTATTAATGTGTTAACCGTACTTTAAATCTCTGTGTTCTGACAGAAGATGTAGCAGATAGCTACGATGATTCTGTAACCTCTGGACAAAACTCCAACATAATGACCTGTAAGTGTTTCTGGATGTAAATGAATAATTGTAAGTGTTCATTACAGTAAACATGAAAGAGACTGGTTTCTTATATCTCATATAATTCCTATGTTGGTGTAGCGGGCACATGAGAGAACTCTGTAATCAGTACTGATCAGTATGTAGGAGGAGTTAAAGGTGCAGATCTGCCTTTGTTGTGGTCCCTGCTACATTTCAGATGTTCATGAACGTGGGAGTTGAGTAAGTTGAGTAAGTGCACAGGAGGCTTGTGAAAGTTTCTTTACACTGTCTATGGCCATTTATTTTCATTTGAGGTGAAAAGCTGCTTTTTATATTAATCACATTATTACAGACACACAAGTTGATGCTACATTTTTTCAAGTGGATACAGTTCAGATGACTGATTTATCTTAATTATCTTTATCAAGACAATCCTCCCTTGAGGTGTGCTAAAAGCGATAGAGCATTGTTGTTTAATGTTTTATTTTACATATTTTGGTTGGTTAATGTGCTTTTAAACAATATATTATTTGTGATATATGAACTAATTTTACAGATTATGAGGACATCAAGGATGGATAATGTGAGAGAGAGACCCCACCCCATGTCTTTCCTCAGGAAATTACATTCAAATTTCTTCAGACGCAACAAATAAGTCTTCCATTGTAAGAAAAGGGTTACTGATATTCTGTTCTTTTAAAGCATTTAATGATGTAATGTCTTTGTTAGATTGTACCACAGCCTTAATTAGTGCAAGTTAAATTCTGTAT
This sequence comes from Brachypetersius gabonensis, assembly GCA_037577145.1. Lineage (NCBI taxonomy): Eukaryota > Metazoa > Chordata > Actinopteri > Characiformes > Alestidae > Brachypetersius > Brachypetersius gabonensis. The sequence goes on along the minus strand of JBBJLR010112292.1, from coordinate 16,125 downwards.
CTTCAGTTTCTTTTTGTTTTCTTTTGATTTGTAATGTATAGAACCTCCAACTTTGGTCTGAGAAAGAATTCTGTATCTCTCTTTTTTTTTATATTGACAGTACATCTCTGGATGTCAGATACCTGTTACCTGTCAGTCTGTCTCAGACAACATGTTAAAGCCTGCAGAACATCTTTATAAAATAACACTGAGATTTAGCACTTTGCTTTCTTGGTCAGAACTGAAAATTGAGAATAAAAAATAGAATAAAGTTTATTTGATGAAGAATTATCTGAAGTTACAGAGTATAAAGATGGAGAGGGCATCCTCACCTCAACCCCAAAGAAGTCAGATGGAACAGACTGTTTAGGAACTACTCTGAACCTCAGTTCATTCAGATAGTGGAGGAATAGGGTGGGTGCAAGAGCGCAGAACTCTCAGACCACATTATAATGCTTTTTTTGTGAATCTACTTCAAGCATCATACATTTGTTTATATTCTTTTAAAAGGTAATAAAGTTTGGCATCATTCCAATTTTTATTGAATTATTAGATTTAGGAACCTACATGAAGAACTTTGTCGTTAATGAGTCCGAGAGATTCTTCTACTTTTAACGGTCCGTGTATTCAGCACCATGGACAGTGACTTTCTCTCTGAATCCTCTTGAGATGGAAATCCATCCATCACTATTCGACACAAAGGAGACCTTCACAGCAGTGTGGTGAGACAGTTACTACCGTACAGAAGATCAATATCAGGGAGAGGAAAGACAGTGTAATGCAGCATTAACGCTACAACTGTAGAGAGCCGATCCACACATGCACACTGATAAACAACTGTGGTCACATTTCGTCTCCAATGTGCAATAAGTACACACACACACACACACAACAGTATTTTCTAAATATTATTTACATTCGAGAGAGGAATTTTGGATCTGTAGGTATAACAGCTCTGGAATAATGCATGTGCATCACTACCAATGGTACAGCGTGACCCTGAATATGTTATTCTACACATATCATAGTTATTAGATTTTGAAGCATTAAATAAGAATGGTGAAGAATTTCTGAAGAATTTTTGAGATGGGTCTGCTAGGCATGGCCTGGATGAGTTGGTGATCCCAATAAAGTGACCGGTCTGTGATGTTCCCAATAAAGTGTTTAAATTGCTATTGGCCAACAAAGATGACAAAAACTTGCTAGGGTGTTGCTTGGTGGTAGCTATGGTGTAGGAGGTGATTTCTAGGCAGTTACTACTAGTTACTAGGCAGTTACTACGATGCAGGAGGTGGTTGCTATGATTGACAAGATTGTTGCTATGGTTTATGAGATGGTTGCTAAGTAGTTTCTTGGCAATTGATATGATGGAGGTTGTTATAGTATACAAGGTGGTTTCTCAGGTGTAGGAGTTGCTATTGAGTTTATGGTTGCTATGGATGCCCATAGTAAGGACATTTATTTACACCCATGGCAACTAGATAGACATAGTTAGCTACACATTTCACATTTGAAAAGCATATCAATGGCTGAAGTGCAAAACCTCCTATTGTGACGTCTGGCCAGCGGCCACTGGGGGTCGCTCTGGTTTTATTTATGTGTAGGGCTTTTATTTTGACATCCTGAGTACACCAGCTGGGTAATAGCCATAGGATAGGTTCCAGCTGCTGGAGTACTCAGGATTAAGTGATTGTGTTTTGTTATTGGTTGAATGTGTTTTATGTTTAGTATTTAAGTTCAGTTTAGGTGGACCTTAGTTGTCGGTCCACCGTTGCAGTGTCTGTTACCCATACCGTTATCCTTGCCTTTCAGTTTTGTACATGTATCCGCCCTCAAGCCAGGTTTGAGTTTTGTTCAATAAAGAGAAAGACAAAGAGAATGGAAGCCTGCAGTTGTGCCTTCTCTTCCCGTGGTAAAGCCAAGCGACGTGACACCTATCAGCACAATTTTCTGATTTTCACTTGGGATGATGAGAACAAGGAAGGGTGCACATATTCAGCCTGTCTGCAAGATAATCCCACCCTTTGTTTTCACAGAAAAGTCACCTGATGAAAACCTTAACAAAAAGCACTCTGCAAGAAAATATAAAATATTTTTAGTTTTCTCAAAAAAGGGAATTTTTCAGAATTTTTTTTGCTTTTCGGCCATTAATATTTAAACACAGTTTCTGCAGCTCACATTTAATTCAATGCACTGAAACTATAACATGAATACTATAATATACAAAAGAGGAAAAGTTATACAGTTTTACTCTTCTCCTCATGAATTGATTTCGCTCTGTTAATTTTTGGTGATTTGTTCTTTTTGGTCACTTGTGTTCCATAAGTGCCAGTCTCTCCTGAATGGCTTTTTGAGAGATACTGGTCCTCTTTAAACACCTGCAGACCAATCTCACTGTGACATGAGCACTAACTGTAGTGTAATCAGAACAGGAGAAATCCACCAGTTCCAGAATCTTACCTGCACAAAGTATCTGCAAGCCACACCCACTTACAGACGAAATCCACTTTCAACACATTAAAAAAAAGAGAAGTGTGACGGCCTGCATCATCTTCAATAAGCCAGTGAGAGCTGAAAGGAGAGCTATGTGCTTAACAGAAATTAAAGTTTTGTTTTTTGGCAAAGGCTCATTTTATTACTGCTCTTTTGATGTCTGCAAGTTCACAAACAGTTTTATAAAGGGTGCAGTCTTTCCTGGAGATCATTTATACATTCCTCTAAGTGTGACTTCTACAAATTCTATCACTATGGTATGTGTGCATGCACTTTCACACATTTAGACTAAAATACTCACATGGTCCTTGAGCAGAGCCCCACAGGCTATGTGAGGGAACAGAGTGCAAGAGTCACAGAAACACAGAGCATCCTCTTAACTGCAGTGGCCATAAAGTACTCCTAATCCTAATCCATTCTGGAGTTAAAGGGTTCTGTGAAAAAATATTTTGCTCCTTGTAATTTTTCTCATTTGAATATCATACACCTGCTTTAGATGTTCAAAAGCAAATACATGACAAAGGCAACTGGAGCAACAGTTTTTCATTTTTTAATTTAGGAAAAGAAAAAGTTGCAAGAAAGGTTCACCAGCACCAACTGATCTGTGGAATCATCTTCTTATTGTGAATCAGACATTGTGTTTGACTATAGAATGTTTACCATCTTCTCAGCTGATAACAAACAACAAAATATCAGACAGGGACTTAAAACAGAAGTTAAAAACAATCAACCGCAGAGTCACGGTAACTAAATATCAGAGTTTGACTTTTGAATTGTTGGAACACTCATTGACTTACACAGGGACTTTGCACTAAATTGTTAAATGTCCCAAATTAGGTTGTTTTTAACCAGCATAAACTAGTTCAGCTCCAACCTTTGATGCTACCCCTCCCCTTCAATAAATAACAATCAGACTAAATATTATCAGTACAATTTGTTAGGTTAATTGAAATGAATATTAATATTTCAATTAAAAAGAATATGCCAGTGCCCTCTGAGCTGGACGGGTCTGGGCTGATATGTTTGATTGTCAGGGAAACGAAACACACCTGTCCTATTTAATCATAGGGTCATAAACAGAATGCTGGAGTTGTCTATAGTGGTGAGCTGCTGTGTGGGATTGTAACGGTTTTCTGGGTGGGCTGTGTTTGTGTACCCCTCCTTCCTGTGTGACGTGGGTTCCTGTATAAAACTATAGGCTCTCGTTTTGTTCTCCTGATTTGTCCTGATTATGGGGGAATTCCATCTGTGCTGTTTCCTCCCGGTCTGTATGGATAATACATTTTGTACCCGTAGTGTTTGTGACCGCGTGGTTTGAGCTTCCTGGCCCTTGTGGGTGCAGGCTGGGAATCCCAGTCAGTAGTTGGACCCTTTTACTGTTTTGTCGTTTTTCTGGTCCTGTTTTTTTAAAGGGTGTTTGTGGGTCTGCCAAATAAATAACTATGTTTCTGAAAGCTGAATGTTAGCTTTTCTGGGGCACAGCTATCACGATGGGGTCCCGGCGGATACGGTTTGAAAAGGAACGTCGAGAATATGTGGCCATAGTTTCTCTGACTTTATTCTACAATACAATACAATACAATACAATACAATACAATACAATACAATACAATACTAAGACAAACACCAGGGGGTGAGTGTATGTTCCCACTATTGACATAGTGACTAGACAGAGTATATATACACAAGACATAACGAGACTTAATGGAAAACAGCTGGAGAGGACATAATTAAACAGACAATGAACAGGTGATTAGAGGTAATTAGAGTCCGGTAGGGAGAAGCCAAGACAGTTCAAGGTCCGATAGCGCCTCCAAGTGGGGCATAGAGGGAATGCACGCTGAGTTCAGGCATGAACGTGACAACAGCACATAAACATTGGGTCACGTCCCCCAGTGAAAGAGATCTGGCGATGCCCCTGTGTGTTTATGTGTACTTGTTAGTGAATGTGCCCTGCTGCTGTATTTGCCTGGTACTTTTAATAAAAACCTGTTCTTACTTTGTGTCTAAGCAGCCTTTGGATCTCCTTGGAGGCTCGTCACCAGGTGGTAGAATTAATCCTTGCATGCTGCTGGTTTAATACAGAGTGCTGGGTGTCTGCTGTGTCCTCTTGATCACTTTCCTTGTATGTGTACATATTGTATTGGTGTGATCCTTGGCAGGTACTCAGGAAGGCAAACTAACATGGAGGTAACCTTTTGTCTGAAGATTTTTTTTGGTAGATCATAATGATCCTGGTTTGCTTCTGATAACAAATGCATTTTAGATGTGTCCAGATGTTGTTCCTTATTGTTATCTGAGACTAAAAGTTTCCCTCTGTTATGCTTGTATGTCATGCTTGTAATTTCTCAGATTCTCGCTCTGGTAGGAGGTTTCTATTTGAATGTGGATATAAAGTCAGAGAATGTTTCTTGCCTTCTCTGTGTGCCAGCAGTGCATTATCTGAAGAATGTGAAATGAAGTTGTTTGAAATAACAAACTGCTATATGTTTAAAAGCTAAAAGATTGTTAAAGAAATTGCTAATCTTTTCATACTGGCAGAAGGAGGACATGATCATGTGTTACAAAGTCATCTGAAATGCACTTCATTTCTCTTTCACAGACCGTGCAAGTACATACACTCACAGTCAGTCTTTGGTTAGCTTTTTTCTATTGCTTACATACTGGTCTTATTGTGCTTGTGTGTAGTTTTGACACAATGAGCCTAATTCCACAATACTTAATGATATTCACCTGTGGGACTGTCCTCACCTGTGCAGGTCTGCTGAATTCTGAAGTTTCTGACTTGATTAAAATCACTCTGATACCAGTATTAGTGATGTAATGCTGATTTTGACATTTGTCTTTTAAACTGGAAGAATCTGAATCAGGATTCCTAGTTATCAAACATTTCACTTTAGTAGTATATGCAGGTATTTAGTGCTTTGTTTCTTTTTGTGTTTTGTCTCTGTCATATGTCCATTACTACTGCACCCACAACATTTACCACCACAAGTAGTTTTTCCACGTTATTAAACTGATTGTTTGGTGCTTCTTACTCTTTTTATTGCCAGTTGTTCTAAATGAAACAGTCATTACTCAAGAAGCTACTCCAAGTGTTCTGCTCATTTATCCATTGCTGGAAATGCTGCTCATTCTGACATTTGTTCTTCTGGTAGCGCTGTTTAATCAGAACCGAGTGCTCAGGAGAGGTAGGGAGATTCAATGATCATACAATCCACTTTCTGTACATTCTCTAAACATTATTAGTCCTTCAGTCTGTTATTAGTCTTCTCTTGTACTGAACTGACTCCCTGTGTCTCTTTGTCTCTCATAGTGTTCTCTCTAGGCATAAAACTGTCTAAGGCAGTCTATAACGAGGTCGACAACAGATACTTAACAAACATCACGTTTCAGATGAAAAGTGAGTAATGCATCATTTTTGACATGAGGCTGATTTGCTTTTCCAAAGTGAATATTTTCTTCTGTATATTTCTGTGTTTTAAAAAGGAGCTGTGTCTTGGTGTATATTACAACCCCAATTCCAATGAAGTTGCGACTTTTTGTAAAACGTCAGTGAAACAGAATACAATGATTTGCAAATCCTTTTCTACCTATATCCAACAGAATACACTACAAAGACGTGATATTTAATGTTCAAACTGATAAACTGTATTGTTTTTTTGCAAATTTTCACTCATATGTGTTGTGTGAAAAGGCTCAGAGTGGTGTCATGACACAGAATGTTCAAAAATGTTATGAATAAACTATACATGTGATTAACAGTTTTAATATGAAAATATTTTTTCAAAAGTGTAGTCCTGTTTATTTAGTCCTCGCGTTAATAGTGTCATTTGGAAATGTATAAAATTAAAACGTTATTGTTAATATTTTTAAGTACAGTGTGACATCAACACAATTAAGTCAAGTCAGATTTATTTGTATAGCACTTCACAAAAGACATTGCCACAAAAAGCCACTTTACAGAAATCCAGCTCCAAGCCCCCAGACAGTAAGTCAGACATTTGCGTTCATCTAAATATTCAAACGCCGTGAAAATAGCTTTTAAAGTCGACCGATCTCAGAACAGAGAAACGCGCTTCACCGCCACCAGTGCAGACAGTAGAAATAATCTACTGCTCTCTTGTGGACAGTATGAAATACTGCACGGATCAATGCACAATACTTTTGTAAGACCACTTTATAAATATAAATACGGGTCAGCAGGTGCAGCATTAAAGCTGTTTTACACTGGAGTGTTTTCGCTCTCTGAAGCCAGTCTTCTGTACTCACTGGGGTTGCTTGGTTGTCAAAATAAATGTTGTAAATTTAAATCTGTCTTTCATGTCTCTTCTTGAGTCTATAAGGTAATAATATAAGAGAACCATATTTGAATTGTGAAGTAGTTTTGACTAAAAGAATATTTCTATTCTACAATCTACTATACTTATACTATATTGACATTGAAGGTGGAGTTGTGTTCATCAGCGCTAACAATCTTTTAAGAAATATGGAATAAGAAAAAAGCCTCCTTTGATTTGTCACTGAAAATGTTACTCTAGGTCATAGCGAGTGTGTGACTGGATCTCTCACTCATTCACTCACACAAGACCAGAATCAGGCCTGTCAAATGGGTTCAGTACTGGTGTTCATCTTACAAACTCCACATCTGAAAGAATTAATGATGTCCTGAAATCAAACATGGTGGAATGGTGGAAAGTGCTTTGTTACAGCTGGACCTAAAAAACTGTCAGCTCTGACTCTGAGAAACACAGAGGAGATGAATGGGTGTAAGTTGGGAGTAACTGGATCATGATTGGCATTTTCGACTTCCTTTAGATTTTACATGTTGGTTTAATCATTTAATTTTTTCAACAGTGCTCAATCCGTAACCACTCTAAGAGCTTTGTACATTTCATATTGCATATGCATATGTGGTTATTCTGTTCAGGACATATAGAATAACATATTCAGCACAATTCAGAGGGTGGTGGTGGCCTAGTGGTAGGATACTTGCTTCTAGACCAAGAGGTTATGGGTTCGAATCCTACCTTTAGCACCACCACTGGGTCCCTGAGGAAGACCCTTAACCCCAAGTTACCCCAGGGAGAAACTGCCCCCTGTAGGTACGGAATGGAAGTCGCTTTGGATAAAAGCTTCTGATAAATGCCATAAATGTAAATTCTATACTCATTTCCTGTATTCTGTATTTATTCAGTTAAGGAAATATTTCGTTTCAAATGGTGGTTTTGATATATTTTGTTCTAATACTTATTACATAAAATACACTCGAGTGATGTAAATCATTTGGTTAACCATTTACATAATACAGAAAATGTTACCTGGCAAGTGAAAAATTAAACAAGCCAGCTACAAGTATATAAGTAAGCAAGTAATAAAAACAAATAAATTAATGAATAAACAGTATCTGAAATGTTTAAATCTGATGAAACATGAAATCACAGCTAATGTGCAAACCAAAGAATATTTGTTTCTTATTTAAATTATATTCTACCAAATGTATAAGCTGAAAGAAGTTTTGATTGCAATCAGATAAAAGAAAGTTTAATTTGAATATGCTGCTTTCTTACTTCTAAAAATATTGAGGCAAAGCAGTCCAGAAGAATATCTAATAAAAAAAAACTGGAATTACTGTAATGTATTCAATTCTCAACAAGTTTCCAGAAGCTTTCATTCCATTTCCTGAGCGAATTCACCCACTGGGTCTCAATCAGATGAGCTATTCCTCTTTCTGAGGAACCTCTTCTGCATCATCATAGTCTGAAAAGAAAACAAGAGTAATTACAATTACATTTTTTTTATGTTTATTTGTATCTGATTGTTTGGTTTTTGATGACAGGACTACATTTAATTCATGTTTGGTGCTGAAGGTCTGGTGTTGGATTAATTTTCTTTACACACTGAAAACATTGCTCAAAGTTTACATCACAGTTATAAGAACATTAGATAGTCCCCTGTATGTAACATGGTACAGTGATGCGAATACCAAGTTCACTTAGAGAAAATGTTTTATGTGTCCTACCTGCATCTTATTCTAAGTCCTGTCCAGGACTGATGTCAATATCACAGTTTTCTGGTGTGTATTCTGCAACATGTGAAGATTTTGATAGTGGTGAGCAACCAATGATTTTTTTAACCAAATTAATGCTTGTTCACTCCATTTTAAGAAAAGAACAAAACTAACCTATAGTAATGCACGGACTTTCTTCAGAAGCAATGGCATCATCATAAATCTCTACACTGTCACCTTTAAAATATAAGAAACATAGCATGATCAGTGTAGAGTGATGGTTCATAAGTGTAGTATTTCAGTATTGATTTATTACAATGTGTACTAGTCACATTACTTGAATTCCACAGTTCACTGATTTTACAACAGGAAAATTACAAAACAGAAACGCACTTGCTACACCATTCAAGATCGGTTCAGCAGTGATGGCATCATCATAGCTCTCTGGTGTTTCCACGGTTTGCCCCTCACCTAAAACATATTGGAAACAGATTTCAAAAAGTTAAGTTATGGTTTTATAGTTTATTCATTTCCACCATACATTAAAGAATGCCAGAGTGAGAGTAGCAATCCACATACTCACCTTTAGACAACATGCAAGTAGTAAAGAGACACTTATTATTAGAGATATCTGAGGACACTTTGAGAGAAATGTTGGCCTTTGGCAGAATATAAAAAAACTTCATGCCTACACCTGCCTGACACTAAGACACCGACCGCGTGCAGCACAGAGCTTCTAAAAGCTGGTGCTCCACTGGAAGTGCTGCACAGAAATGGTGACAGGATGGTAACATCATCAGGGCGTCTCTCCACTCTGCCATAAGTGCTGCAGCAAAGAGGCCTCACTTACTGTTTCACGCAACAATCCTCACACCCCACCCCTCTAAAAGGACAACACGTGGCATCCCCCCCGCCACACACACACACACAAATGCTTCAGCTGCCCCTGGATGAACCCCTCACACGGCCTCTTCACACCACTCCCACTGGAGAGATGCTATTGCAGCATTAAAGCTCGAACGGCTAGGCTGTGTGAATTTATTCCAACAAGGCTGCATAATCCTCAACGCACTGCCTGCCCCTCCACTCCACCCACTCTCACCTGACCAGGGCTGGACAGGCCATTGCGCAGAATCCTGTCAGCAACCACCCACTTTTGCTGGCACTCACTTTCTTTGGACACATGATAAACAAACTTTTGCAAAATAACTGCAAGCTCAAAAGCTCGTTACCCCAAATTTTAGCTCTCAACTCAAAACAAAAAATCAGCTAGTCAAGGTACCACTGTATACCACTGTATTTAACAGTCATACACACATACACACTGTCTCTCTCTCCCTTTCCTTCAAACCTTTGGGTGCCTCTCTCTCTTTTTATTTTACCTTGTGAGACACAAATAGATGCTAAGCTAACTAGGAGGATAACCATAATAATAATGTGCACTGCTTCTGCATTAAATATAACATTCAAATAGCATTTACCTCTTTGAGTCAATCTTTTGCCACTGAATCTGTGACCAATCTCCTCATAGATTATACTGGGCCCCTTCCTCAGCCCCTCATAGACCACCATCGGCCCCTTCTTAGACAGAACTGTGAGTGGAGGCAGAGAGAAATATGGTGCGGGTGAAGACACGTTTTAAAAGTTTGGTGTGAGGGTACAGCAAGTGGTTGCATGTGGGATTATTGCTTTCTGTAGGTTAGATGATTGGTGTAACTAAGTGATTGGCTTGTGGGTCGGGTTTGTATTTTCTAAATCAGATCATTTTATTTGGTTGTATCCCATATATTTGTGGACCGGAGATGACCTCTTTACCTCTCCAGAGCATTCTGTTCTGGTAAAACAGCACGACCAGAAGCACTAAAGCCATAGAGAGCATAATTCCCAGCACCAAGAGAGACACTGGAGAAATGAACACAATAGCAGGTTGTGGAGGGGAGATTGTTTTCTTCTCCATCAGCCCATCTGGAAATAAAATATATAATGAAACGTTGTATGATGTATTAAGAACCATCATAAAGATTCAGAGATAAAGAAGAAGAGTACCTGCAGTGAAAGTGGTGGTTATTATGGATGTAATAGTAGCAGCAGGAGTAGCAGTAGTAGTAATAGTAATTGTGCTAGTAGACGAAGATACAGAAAGTTCTGGAGAGAAACAGCAAAACAGTCAGGCAAACAAAAATCACATCTATGCTAATTAAATTTACACATAAAAATGCTTTTATCGTACAGCTCAAACTGAAAGGGCATTACAAGATTGATTTGTACTCAAAATATTCAATTTCAATCTTTCTTCTTTTAATTTTTTACATGCATGTTTGACAACATTGTATTTTATACCTCATATTTTCAAGTGACAATCAAGAATTTCATAAGATTAGTGCCAAGATTTTAAAAATGCTTGGAAAAGTGGCAGGGTGTCTGCCATAAAGTCAGAGGTAACAGCTCGCTGAAGGTGTACAGTCACTACAGGTGTGCACAGAGAACAACTGCCAGTTTGTCACGGACCACAAAAGTGCAACAGGAAGACTGAGAATGAAACTGTGTAAAGTGCACACTTCTTTTTTAACCATTAAAATGTTCAAATGAGCACTAAGTCATACTTGAAACACTGACTTACTGGATTTACACTTCAGAATCCCTCACATGATATAATATAGTTTGTGAAACAATAGGTGGTATATCTGATAAATTAATTGTATATTACAGGACTTATTGATGTAGTTTCTAAAACAGACACAAACTCCAAAACCAATTAGGAGTCAATACACATGCGCATGCACAACTTAATAACAAATTTCTCCTGACCTGCACAGGTGACTCCAGCATCCTGCATGTGGGAGCAGTCAGTGTGGTTCTTCAGGGAATGAGGACAGTCCCACAGGTGAATCTCACTCCCTCTACACTTCACTCTGTTCAGCCAGATAGACCCTCCACCAGCACCAAAGGCAGCACCTCCATCAGCACTCAGCGCCGGCCCACAGCCCAGCTGTCTGCAGACCACCTGTGCATCTCTGATGTCCCACAGTTTATCACAGACTGACCCCCACTCATAGTTATGATACACCTCCAGTCTCCCAGAGCAGCTTCCCTCTCCTGCCCTCAGTCTGAGAGGCATGTGCTCTGCATTAAAGAATATCATACAAAAATGTTTATTATCATCACACAGAGTTCAACTGATTCAAATGGCTAATACTAAAGAAAGTAATGTGTGCTTTGTGTTGGAGTGCAGATTAACACTCATTGGTTTAAGATTCCCTGGTTGTCAAGTATCCTTACTTGGACATTGTCTCTGGACAGTAATTGAGGAACATTTCAGGTGGTTTTGTAGCAGAAGATCACTTTTCTCTCCTGTGAATACAGTAAAATACTTTATTAGCATACTTTAAAATTATGTCTACTTTCAGAAAGAATTCAATTCAAATACACTACTGGAGGGAGGAACTGACCATTTGTACAGGTAATCTGTGCCACCTCGTTTCTGTTATCACAGTCGTTCTGTCCCCAGGGGGAAGATGGACAGTGCCACAGAGTGGAGTCATGTTTCCTACATTTCACATTATCCAGCCAGTTAGGAGCTGATTCCACTCTTGCTTTGGTCCAAGACTCAGTACCAGATCTTCCACAGTTCAGTTCCTGACAGATCATATTCACTGTTTCTGGATCCATCCCATTTACACACACATTACCCCAGGTTCCATTGTAGAACACTTCCAAATTCCCCTCACAGCCCTCAGTGAGTCTGATCTCTTTAAACTCTGGTGGGAGAAAAATGCTTTGCAATGATTTCACATTGTTGTTTTTATTATTATGTTTTTATATTTAACACACAGTTTAGCTTGTAACAACCATCTATTCATTTTGCAGAAATCACACACTACCTGAGCACACGACTCCTACATCCTCCTTGTGTCCACATTCATTCCCTCCCCATGTCCGGAATGTACAGTTCCACAGAGACGTCTCCTTCCCCTCACACTCCACCTCATTCAGCCATATGCGTCCAGATCCAGGACCAAACCAGGCTGGTACTGGGGCACTGAGGGCCACTCCACACTGCAGCTGTCTGCACACCACCTGTGCATCTCTAATATCCCACAAATCATCACTCACTGTCCCCCATGATCCACTGTGGAAAACCTCCAGTCTTCCTGCACAGTCTCCTCCAGAACCAACCAGCCTGATGGAGCTGTGGACTGTGTAAAAACACATATGCATTTAAATTAACTCACAGGGGCACTTTCAAAGACTAAATATAGAGTCTTATGCAAAAGTTTGCCTTAATAAATAACAGATTTTGGTCATTAAAAAGATGTTAACACAGTCTCTCTAGAAAATGGAAAAAATACACAATATTTTTGGCAAACATTGATGCATAGTTACTTTTTTATGCCATAAATGTAACACAATTAAAAAATAAAAACATTCTTTTTACAAGGTTTCAGACCTTAATCGGCTCATTAGATGTGATGCATGGCAACAGCTGTCATTATTAAATGTCAGCTTGTGCCAGTTTCAAATCTTTACAAATACTCTCACTCTTCAAACCTTGTGCACACACTTGTGGACACTCAACAACCATGGGTTCTTCTAAGCAGCCGTGTGAGACTCTGAAAATGAAAGTTATTGATGCCTACAATACAGGAGAAGGCTGGAAGAAGATAGCAGGGGACAGTTCAGGGGAACTGTGGAAGTCAAGATGAGATCTGGAAGACCAAGAAAAGTGTCGAAGAGAACTGTTTGTATGCTGGTCGGAAAGACAAATCAACACCCCCATTTGGTTGCAAAAAACCTGCAGGAACATTTAGCAGACTCAGGAGTGGTGGTGCACCGTTCCACTGTGTAGTGATGCTTACACATACAAGACCCAGCATCAGAAGCATGCAACAGAACATCTACAGAAGCCTTGTTTTGGAAACAAGTGCTATGGACTAATGAAGTTAAAATAGAACGATTTGGCCACAATCAGCAAAGGCATGTTTGGAAAAAAAGGAGCAGCATTTCATGAAAAGAACACCTTGCCAACTATTAAGTAGGGGGTAGATCTATCATGCTTTGGGATTGTGCTGCAGCCAGTGGCACAGAAAACATTGCATGGGTGGAGAGAAGAATGGATTCCACTAATAAACAGTAAATTCTAGAAGCAAACATCACATCATCTGTAAAAAAGGTGAAGCTGAAAACAGAATGGCGTGGCCAGACCTTTGCATAAGACCGCGTTGTTGTGTTTTGGTAAACCCAAAATATATTGTTGCTAGGTTATAGAAATGCAGGGCGGTACTGACTGGCTCTGTCTGGCATGTTTTTGTTTAGCATTTAAAAAAAAAATTATTTAATGTAAATATTCAGCAGATCAATACACAGTATTATATAATCTATATATTTTATAATAAATTTCGCTATTTTTCTTGTGACTAAACACCATCTCACGCTACCATCTCATGGCAAGAACAAAGCAGACCGCTGGCAAATCCACTGCTGGTAAGGCGCCCAGGAAGCAATAATAATAATAATAATAATAATTATTATTATTATTAGTAATAATAATAATAATAATAATAATACATAGCCCTTAATGAAAATATTAAGGTAAGCTCATACAGACTGTACTGCAATTCATGCATGGGCATTTTCTTTGGTATAAACACACCTTTACTAAGAAACCTCCACTGGCTCCCCATGGCTGCTTGTGTTAAGTTCAAATCCCTAGCACTTGCTTTTATGGCCAAAAACGGACTTGCACCCCTATACATATCAGCATTGATCAAACAACGTGTCACTTCTCGTCCTCTTCCCCCCCTGGGTTTCAAGCAGAGCTCGTCTTAAGCCTCCGCTGCTCCAAAGAAGAGGGAGACATGCGTCAAGACTCTTCTCAGTTTTGGCCCCCCAGTGGTAGAATGAGCTCCCTCTTCTGATCCGATCGGCGGAGTCCTTCGCCGTCTTCAAGCATTGCTTCAAGGAGCACCTCGGCGACTATTCCCTATTCTACTGCTTACAAAAAAAATCCCTTCTTTTCCCCTCTCTTGATTTATCTAAGGCTTATGTACTGTTTGGCAGACGTTGTATAGGTGCACCGAATGTGCAGTATTTCGGTTAAATAATTGACGTGGATTTAAGTGGTTTTCAGGTTTAAGAAACAGTTGTGGCCTACCTGAGCACTAATGTACATCGCTCTGGATAAGAGCGTCAGCCAAATGCCGTAAATGTAAATACAGTAATAAATTAGTATAATTTTTAGTAATAAAAATACAGTAAAATGTAAGGGTGATCACCAATCATTTTTACAGTTCAATAATTTACTGTTCATCAGCAGCGTGTCTTATTGTAGAGATGCAGACATTTGGATGGCAACTGAGCTTAACAGCCTCTTTTACTTTAATTTACAGTACGGTAATAAAACTACTGGGTTTATTTTTTTATATATCTAAGAAAGACACTTGGAAAGCCGTTTGTAAAGCGCACAATGCTGACATTACTAGTGGGGGTCCATCCACAAAGACTTTCTCAACGTCGAGATTAATTTATCATATAAAATCAAAACATCCTGATCAAGCACAGAAGAGGCAAGACCCTTAAAGAATACCCACTCCGCCCAAAATAATACACTATTTTTTAAAGGCCTGCAGAGAATATTTCAGTAGTTTTTAAACTACTTGTTCTGCAGGCAGAACAAGTGTTCATGCATTTCACTCAGAATATTAAAATATACATGAATTCACTAGTTTTTTGAGAGAAGATTTAATTGTATGATATTTCAGCTTTCTTACTTTCAGCCGCTTCATGAGTGGGGCCAAGTAAAATATTTTATTTCAAATTTTATTTTATATTGTGCATTGTTTGAATGCTAAATAAATATTTTCATAGTTTTATAACAGATTTGGTCTTTTAATAATTTAATAATAATAATTTTTTGTGTTTTTTGGTTTCGGTTTTCAGCCAAGTGTTTCCTCATTTTTGGTTTTGGCCAAAAAAATCATTTGAGTAAAATGTTCTTAATACTTTAGAAGTAAAATGCGTAAAAACAATATTGCCATGAAAAACTATGTGGAGAATAGTTGCAGGTCGTAAAAATGATGAGATTGGTTCTCATAGAAATCCGCGTGAGTCCTGATCCGCGTAAAACTGGGGGATACTGTATACTGTATACTGTAACTGGTGTGATCCAGGTTTGTAAAAAGAAATGATTTCCCCAAGCTATAAGCTTAGTTGTTTTTGTGACATGAATATTAAGAAATACGAAAAATGTCATAGTAAAACTGGGTTTGGTTTGTTGGTTTGTTTTGCAGATTTCAGCTTCGCTGAATAAAACAGAAATCTACAACAGCAGAGACAGCATGTGAAAGATATTGTGAGCTAGAACTTAAAGTGTTTTGTTTGTTCTGTATCCTTTAAAGTACAGAAACACTTACCAGAGCAGGTGATTGACAGCTGCTCTCTGGAGCTGCAGTTTACTGCTTGTGCTCTGCTGCAGTTCCCCAGATGAGCTTCGCTCCCAGAGCAGTTGAAACCAGTCACACACTCATGGCTGTGTTTAGAACTGGAGGGAGAGGAGCTGGAGAAGTTGATCATAGAGCCACAGTCCAGCTGTCTGCAGACCACAGAGGCCTCAGACTCACTCCAGGAGTCCAGCAGAACTTTCCTCC
>JBBJLR010112257.1:0-21458 GCA_037577145.1 Brachypetersius gabonensis | reverse complement strand
TCCCTGAGCAAGACCCTTAACCCCAAGTTGCTCCAGGGGGACTGTCCCCTGTAGTTAGAGAATGGAAGTCGCTTTGGTTAAAAGCGTCTGATAAATGCCATAAATGTAAATGTAAATCTGGTGATACACATTACAGTAATTATATAGGATGGCTCTTTGTAGGTGATTAATTTTTTGGTTAATAGGGGCACTAAAATGGTGAACATAATGTAAATTAATGTATTAGCAAATAATATTGAGTGTATTTTTTAGTAACATGGTCTATAATGATATACCTTAAAATTTTGCAATTTAAGTTTTTTTTTTTTTCTAAATTAAAACCTGTTTTATCCAAATTCCCTAGAATTAGTTACAGATTTAGTAAAGTGGCCACTTGTAGTCACATATGAACACACCAAGATACACAGTATAAACAATGTGAAATTGTTTCTCTACATTTAACCCATTTACCTAGAGAAGCAGAGGGCCGCCACCAACAGGGCCCACTGCTGTAAGCAGTGTACTTTGTCCAAGGGAACCTCAGTGGTGCTGCTAGCAATGTTGGGATTCACACCCTTAACCCTCTGATTGCAGGGGCACCTCCTTAACCACTAGGTTACCAACTGCCCCATCTGTCAACAGATAGAGAGACAGACAGACAGACAGACAGACAGACACAGACAGACAGACAGACAGATAGATAGATAGATAGATAGACAGACAGACAGACACACAGACACACAGACAGATAGATAGATACATAAAATGTCATAATATAACATAATGAATGTATTTATTTAAGGCCCGCATTAGCTTCTAAACTTCAGATATAAAAAAGGTCCACCTGAACAGCAACGTCACATCATTTTCAGTGTTTCTCTACCTTAGCTGTGAGATAATAAACATCCTGCTGTTCTGAAGACACTTCTGCCTGGTTTTCTGTTCTGCAGGAGCCGAAAGAGCCATCACTTTGAAGATGGAGATCCCAGGGCCGATGCCTCCTCTGATCCGGGAGATGCTGGAGAATCCAGAGGCGTTCGAGGAGAGCGGAGACTCCACCCCTGCAGCGCCACCCCCTGCCATCCAAGCCATCAAACGTGAGCGGGACGAGGACTCAGCCCCTGAGGAAGAGGACGAGGACGAGGACGACTGTGGGGAGGAAGAGCGGGACAGGGCCGCGGACAGCGAGGACGAGAGCGGGAGTGTTCCGCAGGTGGACGTGGGCGGAGCTCGGAAGAGCACGACGGGCAGAGCGCAGTGATGACTGGAGGTGTGTGTATGTGAGTGTGTGTGTGTGTGTAGGGGGGTGGTTTATGACTTATAGATGTACTGTTCAGCTCACACACACCACAGATACAACCACAGGTTCTGCTTGGGTCATTTTTGGACAAAAACAGCCTCAAGACCACCACCGTATCTGGACTGTGACTCTGGGAGGAGTCAAATTTGTCCATGGAACATCAAAGCACTGCAATTCTGATCGAATGGAAAAGAACAAGCGACGCCATTCATGTACACATTCAAAAGGCAAATGTTTAAAGGGCCCATTTCATTGAAAACTGCTTCTTCTTGCTTTTTTTGCATTGTTGTAACCACACTATATGAACATCTATTGCCCTCCAGTCCTTCCATATTTGGAAGTAATTGACTGTTGTGATGTCACAAAAGCCATATTTCAGAACCACCTAAGTAGTGGTTCCAGCCCAGACAAGTGCATAATACAGGCCAGCCAATCTGACATACTTCATTTGCATATTAGCCCATTTTCACCGTTCACTTTTCAGTCTGTGCATATATGGAAGCAAATCTTGAATCACAAAAAACTACGTTCGTGCCATAACGTTTTGGTGCTGGACTGCTTTTTATGTGAGACAAATTGCAAGGCAGCCAATCAGAATGGAGTTCATTTACATACGTAAGTCTTAAAGGCACAGAATCAGAATCAGATCGCGGAGGAAACTACTTATGTTTCGACTGCACAGAGACACACAGACAAGAACAATATAAAATATAATATAGTCAAAATGCATTATTGGACAATGGTCTTGAGAAAGAGAATTATGTCTGGCATGAATATCTGAAATGGAGGGAAGAGTGTGAGATATGAAGAAGTGTCCTTTAAAATGTCCTGAAGCCGCTTGTCATGTCCCATAACTTTATCAGCATGTTTTTCTTTGCACATATGTGGATATGTTATCATTTTCTGTGTAAATGCAAACTTTTTTCCTATGTTTTTCACAACAGTATATCATTAACTGGCTCCTGACAAGGTTGCTGGGTTTAAGAGTTTAGGTTGGGTTTAGGGCTCCTGACTGGTTGTTGGGGTTGGAGAGAGACACTTTGAGTAACATTTTATTTTCTCCACATCGCACAAGCTCATTTTGTCCTCTTTTTTAGAGGTTCTCCTGCCCAAATTTTGCTCCATTTTTGGTCTAAAGTGTTTATTAAGAAGCTTAATTTGACAAATTGTTATGAACTGAGATTTTATGGATAAAAGTGGTTGACATAAAAGTTTGAATAATTTTGCTAAGCCCCTCCCCAATCTGTTAAAAAAAAAAGATTTAAATTGTAGCTTAGCAACCGTTAACTAAACCAGGACACTTTGTATCTCCGCTTTTGGACATTTCAGGATGAAGGGACCAATAAAATGCTCTAAAATCAATCTGAAAAAAATCTCTTTCCGTTAACTTCTATTAAAGGTCAATAGGCAAAGTTTATATTCCTTCTTCTGTGAAGTAACTTTATGTGAGTCCAGATAAAATAAATTACATACCAAATTAGAAAACAATATTTACCTTTACCAAAAATTGCTGATGTATCCCACTAGCAACAGAAATAGCCACGGACACCTAAATGTGTGCGGCTTAGCAGAGATGAGGCTTGTTAGATTGCGTGAGCAGTTCCATTTTGTGTCACTAATGCTCTCCCAAAGCCAACTCACATTCAGGACAGACCAAATCTTTCACTCAGGGCGACCTCATACCTGGACCAAACCAAACCGGGTGGA
Source organism: Brachypetersius gabonensis (assembly GCA_037577145.1). Taxonomy (NCBI): domain Eukaryota; kingdom Metazoa; phylum Chordata; class Actinopteri; order Characiformes; family Alestidae; genus Brachypetersius; species Brachypetersius gabonensis. Next base: position 18,472 of record JBBJLR010112257.1, on the reverse strand, counting down.
ACCGTGACCCACAACAGGACACAAAACTGGAACCAGAATATATTGATGCTTAAATGCACCAGCAGATAGAAAATGTCTGTATCTTGGTGCTAAAGCCTAACACTCATTCTGCATCTGCGCTATTTTAATGCAAACAGTGGAAAAGTGCCTTACTGGATCATTTGCAAGGGCTGAGAAAATCTGTTATTATGAGCCATAATCATAACCTGGAGCATTATGGAAGCTTCATACCTCTTTGGTGGCAGATGAACATGCAATACGTAAACACACACAAAGCTCTTTTTATTGTTGCTCTTCTGGTGCTGAAGGTGTGTGAGGTGTGCATATCCTTCCTGGGACATAGCCATAAGGTCTGACGAGGCTTGTGTACAATTGTGTCGGTGTGTGTGTTTATTTTTGAGTTTATGTCTTTACTGCTTAAACATCCCCCCTGCTGAGCTGTTCAGTCCACAAACATCTGGACTTTTGTTCCATATTTTTGCTCAGTTGTTATAATACTGGTTGTGTAATTGTTCCATTTATGCATCGCCCACATACGTCTTTCATTCATAGCAACCTTTGCCAGGTTGGACTGGGTTTAATGCTGTAATGCAAAATCATAGACAACAAATTGTCAAAATGCTAATAATGAATTTATTATTGAGAGTCAATTTCACTTATATTTAAGCTCGCACTGTTTGGATAGATCAGGTGTTGTTAAAGTTAGCGTGGTGGCAAGTCTGTTATTGTGGTTTCTCATGCCCCCTGGTTACTGGATATTAACTGTGGAGCCTGTAAACCTGTTAGCTAAGCTTATCTGCTGACCAGCTCACTCAAATGTTCATGTTCTAGATGCCAAGAAGTGCACATCATGATGGTTCTGCTGGTATGAATACACCTTTCCTTGGTCAGTGTACTCACCTGTGTGCCATTACTTTGGCAACAAATGTGGATACGCTAGTACTAAATGCAACTAAAAGAAATATCAGGATTAAACAGGTTTTTTTTTCTTGGAGATACTAATTTCTCCTTAGGTAAAATGTAAATGGCTGTTTGTTAAGCTCATTCCTGCTGGCAAAATCCGCTACAACAGAAAGTGTTTGTGGGCAGATGCACGTATGGTTCTGACCTGACCTTTGAGCAGTGTAATGTTCAGATAAAGAAATGAAGAGCAGGGTTTCTGAGACTAACAATATCTGGGGTTTTCACTGTTCAGACACATCTGTTTTCTAAGTGGAGCAACACTGCACCCAGAACTGTTAATGCTACCCTTCATAGCTTCCCCGCATTTGCTCTTCTGGGTACCGCTGGACTTCACCAGATAAAACTGCAGGGCCCATAATGTCTCACCAGTTTAATGTATATGCACTGATATCCGGAGTCTCCACAGGGTAAAAAAGGCCCGCAGTTTTAGCACAAAATTATTCCAATGAATAACGTCTGTCCAGTGAAAACCCTTCCAGTGGCCTTGAAGCTCAGTTCTTCTCCTAAATCAGTCACTGTCCCTCCTCCTGAATATCTAGCATGTAATCTGTCTGAAAAAGAGTGCTGACTAATGATCCAGACTGAACCAAAACCAATAAACCAAAGCTACTTCTTCAAGGAGAACTACCAATTTTCCAAAATCCCCATATTTCAGTGGTTAAACAAAGTCATCCAGAGAGGGTTCGTGTGAAATGTTTAATCATAGAGACTTTTAGAGTGAAGGTGAACCAGACATCCAGCTGTTTTATTCACTTTCGACCCCCAGTGAAACTCCACGTGTCCCTGGGTGTTGATATGAATGTTGATCTGAAAATCTGAACTAAATCACTTTTCTTCGGGGACATTTTTTGCCTCACAACATCCTACATGTATCCCTCCACCATTAATGAGTTTAGTTTTAGGACAAAAACGTTCTCAAAACTCTGCTAGAACATCTTAGCTGTCAGAAGTCATGGAATAACTTTTTGTGAGGGAGATTTTAGAGGCAGACGTATGGTTTCATTCACCTCCACAGTAAACAGCTCTCCAGAACACCAAACTAACTCTGAATGAAATTTTAGCCACTTAATTATGAATGTGGGAAAACTCAGTGGAACACCAATGTAATCTGTGCATGTACATACATGCATATGTCTCTACAAAAATGTTGCAATAGCTGTTGGGATAAACAGCCATACCTCTGGAAATACATTTTATTCAGGTGCTTGGATGAAAAGGAAAAGCCAATCCGTGATGTGTTATAACCCTTCAGCGATAACCTCGCTTAGATGACTCTTTAAATGTAGCAATTAACCTTCGGCAGTGGAGATTTGGAAAAGGCCTTGGGACACTAATGTGTTTATAATGATAATGATGGTGACGGAGAACTTCTAAGTGTGTTTAGTTATTTTTTTTGTTCTGTTTAACGTAGCATATTGTTTACCTGTTGTGCATGCATTCTGACCATTATTGCTATTTTATCTTTTATGAAGAATCTCCATTTGGTGACTTGGAACATGTGTACATTTTTCACTTATACATTTCCATTCGTTTATTTCTTTACTTTTTTTTCAACATGATTGTTTTGGTTGAAAACTTCAGAAATATCAGAGGTTTAGAACTGCTATTGAGGATGTATCAGGCTTGTGAGCTTGTCATGTGTTTATTCTTTATGTGCAAGATAATATTTCTGCCTGTCATTCTTATTCTCCGTCAGATGTTCCGACATATCTCCAGATTCAGGAATTTTTACAAACCACATTTGTGTTTGTTTTTTTTCTCTCCCTGTATAAAAAACGTGAAATCCCTAATTTGGTTGTTGATCGGATAGATGGAGTGTAACTTCCTCTGTTTATAAGCAGCGTGCCTTTGTACAACTCTTTTCAGTGCCTTACACAAATCTATTGAAGATCTAAACTAATCAGACACAACATTAAAACCACTGCAGGTGAAGAACACTGATGGTCTAATTACAGTGTCTCCTGAAGAAGCAGCACCCTCTGTTGGGTATGGGGTTGTGTAGCTGCAGAACAGTCAAAGAGCCCATGCTGACCCCTGTCCACCACCGAAAGAACCCACGGGGAACATCAGAACTGGACCATGCAGGGATGGAAGAAGGTGGGCTGGTCTAATGGATCACTTTTCCCTCTACCTTATGTGGATGGATGTGTGTATTAACCTGGGGAAGAGATGGACCAGAACGCACTATCAGAAGATGGTGGAGGTTTTGTTGAGTACCAGACCTGTTTTGGGGGCTCGAGGGGGACCAACACAATGTTAGTTGTTTTAATGATATCGCTGATTGGTGTGTAATTGGCAAGTCGAAAAGTGTTTAAACAAAGATACCATTTGTATTAATTGCTTAAATATTTTCACAGCGTGTCTAAATCTTTTTTTTATTATTGTTACTGTACTGTTTTTGAAGGCTTTGTTCTCAAAATTATTTTATAAAAAATATCTCTTTGAAACGTGTCATGTTTTCATGATTTCTACGTATATGGTAGAAATTCCAGAATTTTATGTTCCAAGAGCACCTACATATAGTGAAAAACCACGTTGTTGTGAAAATTCCTAAAAATGCCTATTTTTATTGTGTAAACCTTAAATATGCCCACAAATATGCTCCCAAAACACTTGAATTGCGTTTTTAGCGTATTACCCTAAATGAAAATGTAAAGGTAAACCTGTATCCATACTGTAGAGTTTACACTTATCTCCAGCAGTGCTAGAATGTAAAATACCGAAATTACCCCTATGTAGACTCTACTGTAATCTATGCATGTGCGTTTTCTTTGGTATGCACTTTTGTATAAGCAGGGAAAATACAGTAATATGTTCATTTAATTTACAGTGATGAAAATACAGGGCTTAAAGAAGAACAAAACAAAAAACACGAGAACATTTCAAACAGTGCCGGTTCTAGACCAAAATTACCAGGGGGGCAGTGTGTTTTTAGGGGGGCACATATAACAGCCAAACAGGTCTATATTTTATTTTGTAGATTTCATTTCATTTTATATTTAGCTTTTCATTTATTTTTCAACACGGAGCGTCAGCTCAGTTTTCCGATCCAGCGCATGTCGCAATAAGAAATTAATAATTAAATTATTGACTGTTCAGTGCAGGGACCATAACAGAACTGCATATGATTCCAAATGCTCAACATGGGAAATTCCGGACTGCACAGAGCAGCAGCCAATCAACAGCAAGGAGAAATAAATAACATTCTCGGATTGGCTAATTCAAACCTCCCGCCTCTAAGTACAGCAGACTGTGACATCCGGGCCTCGTCCGCCACGCCCCCTCGTCCTCATGCTGGTGGGTAGGGTTGTCCTCCCTCTCCCCATCACTCAGTATAACTGACTTTAAAGTACGAAGCTTTCATGTATAAAACTTTAATGAGCATGAACAAAACTGTTTTTGTAACTAGTTGCGTTGTTCTAGAATAAATAACTTTTTATTTTACATAAAAAGCACAGAACCCATGCAAAAAGACATACAGGGACTTTAGCAAGCCTCAAAAATGACCAACACTCTCACCAGTTGCTCCATGTCCGAAAAGACTGTCTTGGTTTTCTCCTCTTTGGGTGTGGAGAAACAGAGAGCACCAGAGTAGGACATACTGTTTCTTAGGGTTTATTTACAGGGTAAACACAAAAAACAAAACGAGGCGCGTGGGCCAAAACATGGACAACAGAAAACTAATACTTAACCAGGAGTTCAGACGTTGGGATCAGACAGAAAGCAGGACAGGTATCAAACACGGGGAAAGGTGAGGATAATGCTACCGTGTCTGAACAGACACAAGGCATGAACTAAATACAGAACTGACAGGCACAAGAACCAATGGGAAACCAAGGTAAATCAACATGAACTGAAAACAGGTGAAAGGGTAAATCAGACCAATGACAAGGGCACGTGACTATAACTAAACCAGACGACACAGGGGACCCCTAGTGGGCTTACATGGGAACAGGAGGGAAACATGACCAGACAGGAAACAAGGAACAGGAGGTAAACATGATCAGACAGAGAACATGAGGGAACTAGGAAACAGGAACAGGAGGGATCAGGAGGGAACCAGGAAACAGGAACAGGAGGGAACAGGAGGTAAACATGATCAGACAGAGAACAGGAGGTTACCAGGAAACAGGAACAGGAGGGATCAGGAGGGAAACAGGAACAACCAGGGAACAGGAGGGAAACAGGAAACAGGAGTAACTAGGGAACAGGAGGGAAACAGGAAACAGGTTTAACTAGGGAACAGGAGGGAAACGGGAAACAGGTGTAACTAGGGAACAGGAGGGAAACATGAAAGAGGAGTAACTAGGGAACAGAAGTAAATGGAGAACCAGGAAACAGAAAACAGATCTAACAGGGAACATGAGATAAACAGGAACATGATCAGGGCTAACAGAAACGAAGGTAAACAGGAAACAGGAGTTAGACAGGAACATGAACAGGGGCTGAACAGGACTAGACAGGGACTGAACTAGACAGGGAACAATGGGGACATCTGGTGGCGAACATAGGAACAGAAACATGAATATGGTGAAACTCAGAACAGACATACAGGAACATGGCATACTTATAATACAAGACATGGCAAACAGAACACAAGAACTACCACAGCCTTCACTATAACGCCACTCATGGCTGGAACAGTCTCTGAATGATACAGAAAAGAACATAAGACTAACTCAGAGAAAACCAAGATCAGAGACATTGAAAACACAGGAATATAAACACAGGAAAACAACCATTAACCAAAAACACTCTCCAGAACTAGAAAAGAAACAGAAAAACATGAACATGACACAAAACCAGAGCAAAAACCAGTCCAAGCCATTACAAAAACTCCCAAAATAGCCAAGTTCCACAGTAAAAAATCCTTGTAAAAATAAATGAGATACAAAGTATATGTCTCCGATATATTGAGAAAATTTCACTCAAGCTTTCTACAAAGAAGTTTTTAAATAATAGATTATTTATCTTACACAGTCAAGCCAGTTGTTCTATAAATACAAAAGCAGGATCTGTTAATATTTTATGTCAAGATTTCCACATCAAACATGTGCTGTCTTGCTCCAGGGTGATGGATGGCTTTGTCAAGAAGACCAGTTTTAGTAATGAGTGGAGGGAGACGGTGCAGTAAAGCCGCTTCGGACTCTGCTAATTAAATGATTGCCATAATTAACATTCGCTTAACGCAGATCAATAAAACGGCGCAAGGATTAAAACAGGGTCCATACATTATACACTGTTTTACAAGGGAAGCTTTTAATGATGTCATATATCTGGCCGGAGTGAGGGAACATTGCCATGGGAACGAGATTGCAGCCGTGGGTGTGGCGAGGGTGTTCGGGGGTTAGGGTTATAAAGGGGCAGGGCAGTATATTTTATTCTTCCCGTTTTATGCGGCTCCATCTTCATTTATATTTGATCCACTTTCTGCGGCCAGGAGTTCGATGTTCCTGGGGGGAGGGGTTATGGGGGGGTGGATTGGGGGAGGGGGACTCTGTTCTGTGTTACACTGTGTCACTGAAAATGAAACATTTTTACACTCTGACATCACACAGATCAAACAGTTTCTCACAGATCACAGTAGTTTTTCTATCTGTTTACTGCATTTTCATATCAGATTACACCCCCCTCAATTTTCTGCACCTGTAACTTGTAACACATGTAGCAGATGCTCATGAGCAGCAGCAAAACAAATATAGGAACAATATACTTAATCATTAACATTCCATATTTATTTGTTATACATATACATACATATGTTATAATAGTTATCACTTGATATTATCATTTTAATCTTATTTTCTATGTTTGTGTGGTGATGATTCAAGTTTTTACTTTCTGTTTTGCCAACAAGAAAATTTACTCTGTTTTTAAATGTTGAATTTTTAGCTCATTATTGAAAATAAAAATTGCATTGATCAGGTTTGTTTTTGAACATTTTTGAATTACGTTTATCACACGGATTGAGGTGTGATGTATACTGTTTTTGTGCCTGCACCCAAACACACACACACACACACACACACACACACACACACACACACACACACACACACACACACACACACACACACTCAGTAGCTGTCAGCTCCTGCATCACTGAATTTGTAAAATACAGAAAATAAAAGAACATAAAAGTGACTGGCTGAGGGAGCGGTAACAGAAAAAACAGAGATGTTTGCCAGGTCACTTGAGAAGGACGAGAAAGAGGAGAGGAAAAGAAGGGGTGGGTAGATAAACGAGAGAGGGAATGAGCTGTGGACGCTGGAGTCTTTCCACCCCTTTTCCATTTCTAATTAAAAAGTGTAGTGGGAGCGGCGGGCTATTAATCCTGCCCCCCTCCCCGACGCCCCCCCAAACCCCCCGGTGACGGTTTAGAGCCGACTGTAAACGCAGGCATGCATTACTGCAGCTTCATAATGAGAAAGAGAGGAGTGGCGGGCGTGGGGGAGAACGACTAGCAACCAGGGGAGGTTCAGGAGAGTGAGATACCAAAAGGGGGAAATAAAGAAAGAAAAACAAAGAAAAAAATTAATAATGCCAAAGAAAGAAAGAAAGAAAGAAAGAAAGAAAGAAAGAAAAAGAGAATGGTGCAGAAAAACTCATTTTAATGATGGTGTTTAGAAGAACCCCCTTAGGTTCCTCAAAACCCTGTCAATGGTTTCTTAAAGAAACGTTCTGTAAATGTAAGAGTGAATAACCCTAAGGTCAACAAACCAGCCCCTCTTTGTTTCCTTGTGAAAAACACTGTGACTGCATATTTGGTTATAAAGTAGTGTCTGCAATAACTGTGTAATTACACTAACCATGTATGTAATAGCAGTGTAACTAGTGGTGATGTGTTTACAGTTACAGCTGGACTACAGGAGTGTAGCTTATGTAATTACATAATATTTACATCAAACATTAACAAACATTTGTGCCCACTTTTCAAGAAAATGTATGGTCTCTTACTGCAGCTCACAGTAACAATTTAATAATAAGAATGATTATTATTTTTATTATTGTTATTATTAATAATAAAAATAACAGGGCAAATTACACATTTCAATAAATAGCATTTTATTCAATATATTATCTCGTGAAAATACTGCAGACGCAAATCAGGGAATCTGTACCACTTCAAAGTCTTGATCTACTAAACACCACAAAAAAATGCATGTTTATAGCTGTCATTTATATAAAATCATTCTACAAGAACAGTTAAACAATATTAAGTCGTAAAAGCAAATTCAAGCATGAATCTGTTTATATATTTATCTTTCCTGGTTTGTTTACCTTCAGCCACAGTCACACATCCACACAGTAAACAGTTGGGGCCCAGCACGCTGTGCGCCTGATTAACAGGGTAACAGGGCTGCAGAGCTCTGTTTTGATACGTGACACTCAGCTGGAGCGCATGATGGGCGTAAACAAGCAGCATCAGGTTCTCTTCCATCACCACAGGGGGTAGTCGGCGAGGTCGCTGCGGGGGAGGCAGACGGGGACAGAATGAGGCTGGGGGTCACCTGAACCCCAGAGGGGCTGAGAGGCACGCGAGAGGGTGGCTTTCATGGGAAATCTGCTCTTGAGTAATAACTGCAGTTCTGAGAGCTGGAGCTTCGCTCCTACTCCCTCCTGCCAGCGGTCGATAAAAATACCTCGGCAGCCTGGCAGAGGTTGAGGCAGGCGGCAGGGACATTTACGAGAGCTCAACTGCTTTGAGTTTAATCAAAGAGCTAGAAATGAAAGGATGTGTTTGGAAAAGGGCCTTTTCGCTCCTTCGCTGCTATTCGAACTGAAGATGTGGGAAGCTGGAATGTCTCAATTTCTTAAACCTAATTTTAAAAAAAATTGTAGTCCTTCCCACACCGAAAAAGCAGCTTATCATGATTTTTCACAATTGACACAAATGGAATACCTATGAAAACTCTTTATTCAAAACTCAATTACAAATGTTTATTTTCCAGCAGTACTCCACCGCTTTCCCCACCTTTCGCCATCAGATCCAGGCATCCATTTTTATCTCAGTTTTCCTGATAAATGTTTTTTTCTCTGAAAAAAAGTGATTCAAAAAAGGCTTCATATAAATAAAAAAAAATATTTTGACTATTATTATTATTATTATTCAGGTTCAGGGCACGAATGGATTCTCTGGTTCCCACAGCTGCGAGGTTAGATGAGCCTCAGTGCTATTTTAAGGAGCCCACATTGACTCAGCACTCGCTCTACGACTGGAGCTGAGACATGGATCAGTGTGACAATCAGCTCGAACTTCATGTCATACAACGTTTTTGGAACTCAATGTTACAATGTTTAAACTTGTTTGGATTAGGGCTGTGTTGATCTGATTCTCAGTATCGGTCCGATGTGGGCCAAATTCCTGAAGAATCTTGTAAACACTGAACTACTCTGATATACATATCATAAAGAGAGACACACAGATGTGGACACAAGTAACACAGATGAGCAGCAGGGCTTCCTGTTCCCTAGACAGTGCACTAAAATACAGACTCCTGCACAAACAGTGTAGGTCTAACACAGAGCTGCTGGAGACGTAGACATGTGTGCAGAACTCCAGAATGTACACGGGGAATATAAGGCTGTAGAACCTGGAGTGTTATAACTTACACAGCACCCCCTAGAGGAAGTAGGGAGTTGTTTTAGATTCAGACAGATGTTTTAATGTCAGAGAAGCTGTTGAAGAGGGAAAAATACAGTATTCGATTGGTATCGGTATCAGATAATCAAGAGTGCAGTATTACTATCGGCATCAGACACGAAAAAGTGGTATTGTGCTGTTTGTAGGTTGGATCTCTGGATGATTGCTTTGTTTGGCCATTTGCAGTGTACTGGCTTTTTCTCTGTCGTTGTTAGGCTTGGCTTTCTAACTAGTTTTTGATTGATATGAGATCATGGTGCGTCATACACAATAAGCATCAACTAAGGAGACCCTGCCGATCGCCATACTGGAACGTGCTGTGTCCTCAAGCTTTTCATTAGACTTTTAGCATTTTATAAATCTTGTAGTCATTATGGAAGAAGTGGATTTCTGAAAGATCAATGGCAAAACTTCTTAAGAAACAAACCAAAAGCCCTGTCATCATAGTTACCATGGTATGTGCTCCTTGACATCAGGTAAGATAATTGGCTTGTCCTCATTGGCATTTGGATCAGACTGGACTCCCAGATTAACTGGTTCCTAGTTGAAGACAAATTAAGAACCTCATGAAGAATTAATTCACCAGTTCAGTTCCATAAGCTACTTCCTAAAACCATACGACATGTCCATCTAAACATTTTAAGATCAATAAACTGTTCAATATTGTACTAGATAAGTGTTTATATTCCTTTATACAGACTTTCCTACCTCTTTTCTGTCCAATTCCTTTTCAGGGTGCTCTGTTGGCCCAAGTGAGCCAACCCATTCTTCACTGAGTATTTCTGGAGGTTTCTCTACACCTTCATGGTCAGACGTCTCCACCACTGTCGGACCGCTGTCCATGTTGACTGCACAGGGGACAGTACAGCCTTTAGCTGACCTTTTCAGGCTTCACTCACAAAAAAAATTCCATTCAGGCTGATTTGGTGTCACAATACCTACATTTAAAGCGCATTGCAAATTTACCCAAATTTGAATATTCTATACATAAAAGGGGTGCAGAATTTATGACCTAAATTCACTCATCCAGGTTGAAGTGACCTTGGTGATGTGCAAACCAAAATTTTCAAAGACTGGAGGGGGGGGGACTGGGCAGCTGGGAAGGTATTATTCTGTTCTATGATGGCACAGAACTTGGATCATGTTTTGATGTTCCAGTGTGTCTCAGTCTGGTAACAGATTTTCTGACCCAATTCTCTCCCACAGTTTATGGCCGTTTGTCCCAAAACCGCGTTCATGGAGTTGAACCGGTGGAATGCTTTTCTGTAAGAGCCACTTTTTTTAATGTGGTCTTTTGTTATTCCCTCTGAAATTTATCTTCAGCCCAAACAGACAGTCGAGCTTGAACTTCATCCACTTCCCAGGTGTTAGTTTGCGTCTCCACTGTTGTGTTTTTTGTGGACAGTAAATAAACAGTGGCCTCTTTCAATGTTGTTATGACATTTCAACCAATCAAAAAGCAGTGATGCAGGCCAGTTTCAGCCCTGTCGTCAAGCAGCTGGGGTTCAGCTCGGGTACAGGTCGCTTCATATGTAACGGTTCTTTGTGCCAGTGGTAAAGCACCACATGCATAAACTTAATTACGTAAATATAACAACAGTTAAGAATGAGATTGTTTGCAATACCAGTCACTGGAAGACCACCATTCCTGGGAAACATTAGCATTTGGATCTGACCTGTTGTGGACGCCGCCTCGGTCCACTTGGCGTCGGCCTCCCTTTCCATTCGCAGCTGCAGCACACGAATGTGATCCAAGAGCTCCTGAATTAAACAAACAAAAAAATTCAGCACCAACACTTTCAGCAGGACAGTGAGAAGCATGCAGATGTTCACACAATCCCAAAAGACATGCCTGTTTCTCCAGCTGCTGCTGCTCCCTTTCCTTCTGTATGGCTCTCAAGCTTGCCCTCAGCTCCTGCATGGGATAACATTTATAACGTTAATATTTTTTACTATTTTATGGCCTGATAACTACACTTAATTGTAGTTCAGTAAACATGGACATGTCATTTGTAAGAAAAATCCCCCCTCATTTCTTTATATTTTGCTTCCAGAGATCCAGAATTTCTTGTATTTTTAATGCAGTCTTGAACAGTTCTCCAGACTTCCTGATAGACTTTCAAAGACTCTTATTTCCAGTCCAGTACCTGAACCTGACCAGTTTCAGAGGAATATTTGCTGTGACACAGAGTCACCTACGAATGAATCATTCAAGCAGAACAAAGACCACCGAAGTCCTGAACCAGTGAAGAACCAGGAGCAGATCATTCCAGATGATCAGGCGGTGATCAGTATACTGGTGGTGCTGAATGCTGAGTGGGCGGAGCTCCTTGTATCTTTAGACACTTTGCAGCCTGTCAGTAAAACATTTGTTCACATTTCATCCATTTAATCTACTCAGTATAACTAACACAGATTTACAACAAGGCAAAACATGAAGAAATGAACTGGGGTCAACAGTTTTGTATGTAGGGCGCAGCATGACTTGTTGACGGATGCAGTTTCAGGAATGGGCAGAGGAAACTATTTTTGTGTTTATTATGCAAGAACGGGTCCAGTGTGCGTTTTTTCTTGACTCATGACTCTGTCTGAAACACTACCCGCCTGTGTTTTAGATGCAAAGTGTCTAATTATAGACTTTCAAAAACACACACACACACACACACACACACACACACACACTCGTACTCACACAGAAACACAGATTCACCCACAATTACACATATCTACACACACACGCACACACACACATGCGCACACACACTCTGTTATATTCACCCGGTTGCAGTCCTTCTCGATTCCGAGCTCCACCTCCAGCTTCTCTCGTTCAGTCCTTTCCTCCTGAAGCCACTCCTCCTTCTTCTGCAGCTCCCGGCTGAGCTTCTGGATCCGCTCCTGGTTGAGCTGTGGGGGAAGAACATTCTCATCAGTCACATCATCAACAGACCAGGTGCTGGGAATGTTACCGTTAATGTAAGGAACAATGTGACATTATTATAAATTCAACTAAATAACAAATAGACAAACAAACAGACAGAGTTCTGTCTAGAAACAGTTTACTGTTAGCAAGCAAAGCCACCTGAATAAATTTATTTTGTATATATTTATATTTATTCTGCCATGTAAAAAAACTAAATCACACCAATAAACAAAGACCAGTTCCTAGTTTACATTCTCTTGCTAGCAAGCACATCTCAATTGAACAATTAATATATATGTATTTATCTTATAAACACAAACAAACATACAAAAAAGCCCATTTTCAGACACTTTATTGCTGATAAGCTAGCGGGCATGCTAGCTGAATAACCAAAATAGTTTTTAAAAAACAAAACAACAAAATAAACAAACTATTTAAAGGGCAACTTCTTAACCAGAGCCATTTTCCTACTAATGGGCTGCCATGCAATCTACCAGTTATTCCAAAACTACAGAAATGAAAAGTTGGCCAATTTAAAATAAAGGAAAGGAAAATATACAAAATGTTTAGTAAATGGGACTCTTTCAGAAACACCACTCTGCTGAAAGGTTATTTATATAGTGAATAAATTTAAAACCTCCTCCACATCTGTCCAGTCCATTCCAGCACACTTTGTTCTGAAGGAGCAGGTAGTTTCATGACCTCCTCACCTCCATGTTTTGCCTCATGCTCTCTCGCTCCTGGGCCCAGGTGGCCTGCCCTTCGCGGAAGGCCAAGTTGGCCTGGGACAACTGCAGGGTCATCTGTGCCGCCTGCAGCCGGACCTGGTGCAGCTCAGCGTGGCTGTGGCTCTGCAAGGCTCCCAGTTCACTCAGGTCCCTCCGCAGGGCATCTGTGCTCCTCTCACTGGCCTCCAGACGCTCCTGCAGCACACGCAGCTCCCCTTTAGCCTGTTCGGCCTCTTTCTGATAATAAAACAATAATAATAAATACTAGTTATATAAAGCATTTAGATACTTTTTTACTAACCCATTCTAAAGTTCCTCACATAGTTCTTCCCACTCGTGTACCCCATTTACAGAAGGATCTCTTCGAAGAACAATTCACTGTTCATTAGACATTTAAAGGATTTTAGTACCTATTAAACTAAGCCTGTAACAGTAAACACAGAATCACGACATCTGTACATATCAATCCAAAATAGTTGGATTTTTTAGATTAGTCCATGAAAACAAAGATTTAATAACGGAAAAGGTGGAGCTTTGCTGCAAATGAGGCTTGAACATGCTCTACTAAGGAGCAAGGCAAGGATGTTACTGCTGAGCCACTGAGGCAGAATATAGGTGGAATGCCTCTTTTGGGGGATCAGCCCAAAAAGAGATAAGAAGACGAAAATAAAAGTGAAAAATGCCAGGAGGGAACAGACTGGTGGGTCTGAAATAATGGACAGATAGATCCCTGAAAACATGTGCCAAAATGAAAAGAAATGAAATTTGTGATAATGTGTTAAAGAGGGTGCCCAAAAGCAAGCGGTAAAGATGGGTAATGAAACATCCAGATGCTAAAGAAAGGAAATCAGTCCAGATGAGACGGTCAATAAGGGAAACGGTCCATGTGAGTTGGCCAAATGTGGATGGACACTTAAATGTGCGGCCTCTGAAGAAAAACCTCATAATCACTGTACACTTTTCAGATCTAGTCTGTGCTGCCACTGCCCCCTTACTGAGACACTTCAGAGATATTTTAAACATTTCCCACAATTTACCTGCAAGTTCCTCCTCTCATCCTCCTCGTCCCTCCTCTGTGACATCATCTTTTTGACTCTTTCTTTCATTCTGCAGAGGGTAATGGAAAGTTATTTTCCTTTATAACCATTCATGTTTTTATTAACAAATAACACAGAACTAAATAAATATCATCCCTGTGCACAAAGCTTAAATTATTTCATTAAATATGATGGGAATATTGTGTCCCCATCTGGCCACTTACTCAGAAACACCAATCATACAGCAGCACTTTGCAGGTATGCAGCTGTAAGATATGATTTACAGCATTTAGCAGACACTCTTATCCAAAGCAACTTCCATTCCTGAACTATAGGGGGCAGTCTTCCTGGAGCAACTTGGCTTAAGGGTTTTGTTCAGGAACCCAGTGGTGGTGCTGAAGGTTCGAACCCATGACTTCTTGGTCCAGAGGTAAGTATCCTACCCTCTAGGCCACCACCACCCCAATGAGATAAACCTTTCTTAGTATATACATATAGACCGTTGCTCTTCTGTTACTGCACACTTAAGAAGCAGTTTACTCTAAAAGTAAGACCTGGACTCAAGACCTCTGAGGGTCTGTGGTTGTACACCAGCAGAAAATCCTGTCCTGTAAGATGTGAAGAGGGGCCTCTATGGACTAGACAAGTTTGTCCAGCACATCCCAGCGAAACAAGATCAGATTAAGATCTGGGGAATCTTTATGATGTTCCTCAAACCGTTGTTGAACAGTATTTGCAGCATGGGGGGATCATGCTGCTGAATAAGAATCTGCAATTAGGAAAAGCGTCTCCATGAAGGATGATGGTTTCAGTGATGTTTAGGTTGGTGCTCCATGTCAAAGGAACATCCATATGCCAGACCCACTGATTAGAACATCATCCAGAACATCACACTGCCTCCGATGCCTTGCCTTCTTTGCAGACTGCATTCTGAATTATCTCTTTCCCAAGTGGCACAAACACACAGTCGTCCAGAAAAATGTGATCCCTCAGACCAGGCCACCTCCTTCCATCACCCCATGGTCTGATTCGAATGATCACTGTAGGAGCTATTGGTGGTGGACAAGGGTCAGCATGGGCACCGGTCTGCAGCTACAGCCCCATACACAGCAAGGGGGGTCTGCACTGTGTGTTCTGACCCCTTTCTATCAGAGCAGCATGCATTTTAGTTTCTCATTCAACAGATCTGCTGTGGGATCAGACCATATGGACGTTTCTTCATTCTCCATTTGAATGGATTGTACAGTAACAGATGGGCTACAGACAATAATTCTGCACCTACAGATCACCAGTAAGGAAAAGAAAGCAGAGCACTGACTTCTTCATGTGTATTAAATAAGGACAGGTGGTAAAATCAAGCCTCTTTTCAATCCATTACCAAGTTAAAGCAAGGCTGCAATACCGATATAATATCGATACTATAAATTATATAATAATAATACTATAAATAGTCGTCCTGTGTGTTAAAAGGGATATTGCAGTTTCTACGGCGAAAAAATATTTTCCTTTGCATACCTGTTAAATGAACCAGCACACAGACAAACTTCAGTGGAGCGAACTAATTCTGTATGACTAGCTATTACAGAGCACTGTGTGTGTGTGTGTGTGTGTGTGTGTGTGTGTGTGTGTGTGTATGAGAACAAGACATACAGATTACTGAGTAAAGAAAACAACATTTCCTTGTAAGAATTGATTCTGAAAAATATCTCATTTAGTTTCATGAGTTTTGACCCACCCATCCGTGGTGTTGGAGCACTTAGTTCTCAGAATGACTCATTTCCTTGGCTTGTCTCCATGTTTCCACATCCCAGGATACTCAAATCTCTAAACTGGGGTGAACGTTACCAGCTTTGACACTAGAGAACAGCTGCTAAACAGAATTTACCCATATGTGTAAGAGATTCAGCTCACCTGTCCAGTTCCACCTCCGTCTCCTGTTTCTGTTGAGTCAGAGTGAGCACATCTTCCTCAAGGTCTTTGATGCGCTGCTGATTTTCGGCTCGTTCGCCTAAAAGGCTGCTGAGCTCCGTGGTGATGTTTCCATTAGATCTCAGCATGTCCTAAGAATAAACAGTTTGAAGCTTATTAACATTCTCCAAAGCATCTTTTGTGAACATTTCACAATGAATGGACCAACAGAAACTATTAAAAGGACCTACAGAACAT
The DNA here is from genome assembly GCA_037577145.1 of Brachypetersius gabonensis. Taxonomy (NCBI): domain Eukaryota; kingdom Metazoa; phylum Chordata; class Actinopteri; order Characiformes; family Alestidae; genus Brachypetersius; species Brachypetersius gabonensis. Next base: position 2,014 of record JBBJLR010112257.1, on the reverse strand, counting down.
TAATTCATGTTTTATTTTAAACTTAGAAACTTTGTGTGATACAAAAATAATTCATTTTAATGCAACCACTAAATAACTTCTATTTTGATTGACTGTCAGGTGTTGTGCCCTGATTCAAGAAGTAACACTCCTTATAACTTAAGTGTGCTATTGGAGGTGTCTTTTTTGTAACACCACAAAGGCAGGGATCTTAAGATGGGCTTTATGTTGCAGCTTTGTTTCTGTAAATGAAGTCCATGGCCTAGGCGATGGGTGGGTTTAAAAGTTTAAGGGGATTGTATGTCATTGTGATTTTTTGTGATATTAAAAAAGCAGGCAGATCAAAAATTTTATGAGAAGTGCATAGGCTGGTGAGTGAGTGGTTTTAGAATTTTGACAAACTTTATTGATCCTGGAGGAAATTGCATGTACCTTTTATTTTATTAAATAAATCACTAATATACCTTTTGCTTTATTAAAGGAAAATGTCAGTTTTCCTCTACCTTTTGTTTCTCTTCCATCTTCTCCATCTTCTCTACACTGCTCCTCAGGCTGTCCCTCAGCTCTCCGATCTCACTCCTCATCTCAGCCCTTTCTTTCTCAAAATCTGTTTCTACGCGCTCGTTTCTCTCCCTGTCTTTCTCCGCCTCCTGAGTGGTCACTTCAAGTTTCTTCTGAAGCTGTTTCAGTTCTTCTTGACAAGTTTCCAGATGGCTCTAATGAGAAAAAAGTACACAGGATAATTGGCTAATTGCTCTAAAATCCCCACATTATCCCTGCATAAAGTGTTCTCTGACCTGGAGGATCTGAGCCTTGGGGACAACCAGCAGTAGATCATCCCCCTCGTTTTCTTCCCCGCCATTCCTCTCCTCCTCCAGTGTCACCAGCTCATCCAAAGGCCTTGGTGTGCAGAAGGTAAACTGGGGACTCATGCCACATATCTCCCCATTCTCATCTACATACACAAACTGGAATGGTGTCCCACTGGGGCTTGGCAGATAAGATGCTGAGGGAGGACAAGAAAAGGAGGAAGTAAGCTGGTGTCATGCTAGATATCTGGCATCATGTTCTGTTCCTTTTTTAGATTATTCAGAATGGAGGTACACCAGAAATCAGGTTTATTAATGGGGAGGAGACTGCTACAGTTACAGACTCCTCTCTTCTGATAAGGCTTTTCATTGCATTTTTAGAAAACCAAATATTCTCAAAAGGTACGACCTGGTCCTTAAAGGTCAATTTAAAGCAGAGATCCCGAACTCCAATCCTGGAGATCCAGTATCCGGCACAGTTTGGTAAATTCCCTGCTCAAACCAATCTGGTACAGCTCACCTGTTAACCACCAGGTTTAGAGAATATGTTTGAGGAGGAGGACTTACCAAACTGTGCAGGACACCGGCTCTCTAGGACTTGAGTTGGCCTCACATGTTTGAAAAGTACATTCCGTTCACTTTCATGAGGTAACTTCATTATTATTAAAATAAAAAGCCTGAAGTCAAGTACTTCAAGCTATGATTGTTATAATATGTTCCCCGAATAAAGGTACTGAAGATGTACATTTAAGAACACTATCAGGAGCTCACTATCCAGGGGCTCACATGGACCCTCAGCACCAGCTCCATCTCCAATTCTCAACGCCAGCACCTCACACAATTCTCACTCCATACTATAGAGAGCATTCCCTGTAGCTGCATCACGGTGTGGTACAGATATTGTGCTACATCAAATCTCAAGATCCTTCAGACAACAGTAAGGACTGCTGAGAATATCTTTGGAGTCTCTCTGTCCTCTATCACGGATATTAACACCATACAATGCAGGCATAAAGCCACCAGCATTTTGGATTAACCTGAACATTCCTCCCATACCCTCTTTTCCATCTTCCCATCAGACAGAAGGTTTCACAGCATCACTGGGGTAACAGTTTTTCCCTCAGGCCATTAGACTATAACAAATTATATACACACACACACATACACACACACACACACACACACACACACACACACACACACACACACACACACACACACACACA
>JBBJLR010112248.1:0-21460 GCA_037577145.1 Brachypetersius gabonensis | reverse complement strand
CAGACAGACAGACAGACAGACAGACAGACAGACAGACAGACAGACAGACAGACAGACAGACAGACAGACAGAGAGCATGTGTGGTGTGGTGCAAAACATGTGATTGCACCACACCTTCAGGCTTTCTTTCCTCGCATCTCTCTCTCTGTCTCTCTGTTTTCTGTCTTATTTCTGTTTCCCTTTTTGCTCTCTTTGTGTCTGTCTTTCTCTTCCCTTTCCCATTTTTCTCTTTAACTCCCTGTTCTAGTTTTCCTTTTTTCTTTCTCTGTCCTCAGCATTCTTGTTTCTTTTTCCCTCTCTCTCTCCCCTTCCCTTTCTGTTCTTTCTCTCCTTTGCATTTTCTCCCTCCCTCTCTCTGAGTCAACCTTTTTCTCACATACACAGAAGAAAAAGAAAGAAAACGTGTGAGAGAAAGAAGGGCTGTCTATAAATAGCTCTTGTATAATCTACACTGACGGTTGGGTCATGTACCGCTGTGAGGTATATACTGTTAGTTTAGCTGATCTGGATCTGTTTATAAGTTAGAATCTGAAAAAGTCTTAATGGGTCACATGACCTCGAGACGCTTGCACATGTGGCCTTTGTTCCCTTTGGCGTTGGTCATGTGACCTCGGAATCTAACACAGGACCTCTATGTACACAGATGTGTGTGTCTAATGATAATTTTGAAGTGGCAGTGTGGAGTAATTAGATCTCATAAACAAAAATAGGTTCTAACAGTGGTCCCGTGGTCCCTTCATAGGCTTTCATTTATTTTTGATGAACAGGACACTGTATAACTGGGCTAAATAAGTATCCTAAATTGAACAAATTAGCTGGGAGGAAATTGCACAGCATGAACAACAGGGGTGAGTTTACACCCCCATGTTTATACACACACACACACACACACACACACACAAACACACACACACACACAGACTGTACATGAGTGTGTCACTGTCGAAGAGTTAAAGCTAGTTTCACTGTGGCATTGTTCCAGATCATGTGTTTGCCAGGTTCTTAACCGCTGTGAAAGAAGGTTTTTGTCTAGTTTTTTTTTTGCATCTCGCCTTTTCTCTTTATCTCCGCATCTCATTCTTCTTTCTCCCTCATTCTATTTTAAGAGAGAACCCTGCTCTCACATTCTGAACTTGTATGCTTGACTGTTAATGTAGGCATCAAAGAAGCAGCAGAAACAAAAATCACATCAACTCGCAAATCATCAAATCATGCAAATGAACTGTGCCTAAATCATTACACACTTGTTGGTGTTAAGTAATCTCAAATCTCTTGCTCATGTGCTTTCTGCCATTTAGTTGTTGCTTTCTAAGTAACTTTCCAGGAAAAAACTCTTAGCTCAATGCATGCTCTGTGCAACAACTGTGCAAAATTAATTTTAAATAACTTGAATTACAGCAGGCTGATTATACATTGAGCACTTGAACATCATGTAAATGTCATCTTATTCAAAAGTACTTTCACTTATTTGTAGCTTCCGTGTTTAATAATCATAGGTTGTGGAGAATTGGTGTTATCAAACATTTATAAAACAAGCTCAACGGTTTTTAAAACTTTGAAAACATCATAATTAACAACATCATCGTATTAGCTAATTTGTGCTGAAAAAGTATTTCAAATATTGGAAAACATAAAGTAATTCATATGTGGACCAGGCTTCTTTCTGAATTCACTTTGAACCCCAGGCTGCAATTACACTGCAGTTTAGTGTTCTTCCTTTCAGTGAAGCTGAAATCAAAATAGACATTCTACCTTCATACTTCATATTCCCAGTTAAAGTGAAAGAATACATTTTCTAAACACTAGAACTTAATAATCACCTAAATGTTTTCCATAAATGTGCCCCTGAAACCTCTTATAGCACGCTCAACCTGCAACCAGCACATCATTAAGGTGGCACAGGCGTATTTTAGGACACAGCAGGGCGTCCTGTCCGCTATGAAAATAAACAAAATGACACTGTGCAGTCGAACGCTGCAGGCAGGCTTTTGGACAACAAGGTATGTTTTCACAAACCGCTTTGGGATTTTAACTACAATCAGTTTTTGTGACGATGAGCATCATAAATATTGACTAATAAAAAGAAAAAATAAGTAATACTTAAATAATGTGCAAATCTTTAAAAGTACCAATGTATTTTTGTTACAAAGCCCTTTTTCTTTAATTACATAACCTGGTGTTGTCCTTCATCTGAAAACATCTTTTCTGTGAGGTCCATGCTAAAGAAGAGCTTAATAAAGTGTGGAGAGATCAAGCTATGGGAGGAGAAAAAAACATCAGAGAAGACAGGAGAGGAGCCAGTGTTCTGTTAGGTTTTCTCTCAGAAGCCACTTGCTTAACTAAACAGCTATAGTGCAGGCTGGAAAGGGCTATGTTTTTGTTTAGACTGACAAAAGCTATTTGTTCTGCAATGCACTGCAAACCGGTAGACCGCTTAGATCTCTATGTCTACAGACTCAAGAGCGAGAGAAAGTGTGAGGGCCTTTGGGGATTAGCAAACAAGCGCACACATACGCACACAGTCTAATATGATTCCCTCACCTCATAGCTCAATATCTCAGACACTTCAGTGTACACACAGGGGTGAATGACTGTGATATTTGACATAACCAGATGGGGAAACTTGGGATAAAGCAAATACACGTACACGTACATGTGCGAAGGCTGTTTACACCTTGTACTGACAGGTATTTCATGTCCAGATCAGTTCTGGATATACTTGCCTGGATTCCATTTACACTTTTCACTAAAATGCACCCTCTCCCATTTAGCTAGCTTTTCCACTTGTAAAAAAGCACATACATACATAAATATACCAAAAAAATGGCGTATGCGTACAGCTTTCACATTTTTCTTGCAGCTGCAACCAGTATTTCTCTTTTTAATGTAGTGCTATTTTTCACCCTTTGAGGAAAATCATATTGCATGCACAGCATGTTTAATATCTAATCACAGATTTTTTATAATAATAAAGCATTCTAGCTGCACCGAAATGCTGTTGACAAGATTGCCACTTTCACCGAAATGCTTATTATTCACCAAATGTACTCTTCTGTTAGCACGATAGCATACCTCCCAAGTGTTTTATTGCACTAAAAACTAATCGGTGAATAAGTAAGATGCATTTTTTTGCTGAACAGTTTAGTCATCTTTGACTCTATCCACTTGCTAGAACTCCCCCTATCATGCAATAGCACCAAAACTGGGAGGGTGAATGCAAGCACGTGCTTCTTGCACATCATGTGAAGCGCCATTACATTTTGTCAAATTCCTGCCAATGTAACGTAATTGGACATCATAACGCACCTGCAGGAGAATACTAACCGACGGTTTTGTTATGCTGCTTATAGGCGCTCATACTGGCTAGCATCATGCTGAGTCTTAGGGGAGAAGGGGGCCATTCTTCTCACCCAGAAAGAGCAAAACAAATCCAGTGCTCTCCTAGACTTCTATCTATAAAATGGCGTTCCATTAGGTTAACCCATATTATTTTGGCAAATATTGCATATTTGTTGAATTACAGGAATACACTGATTCATCTAAACACTGACAAAAACGTTCATCGGGGACTGTGGGAGTTCAGGATGCTCAAAATTATGGCTCATTTGTATATCGTAGCATTTTTGTGATCCAGAACATTTACATATAGTCATACACATGGATTAAAGTTCTCCGTCGCTATGACGGATTTCCCCTTAACTGAGGGCACTAATAATGTTAATAATAAAAGGTTAATAATGAGATTGATGCAGATCCGAAGGCAATAAAATGGGGAACGAGGGGTGGAGCTGAAAAAGCTTTGACAGACAAAGTTCTGGAAAGGCTGTGTTTTTCTTTGGTTTAATTATGATTTAATTATTTGTCCTAAAAATAAAAATAAACATTATGGTTTCGGCAGTTACCTTAAACATTGACCGCTGCGGAGTAGCCTTCTGGCTGCGCCTTTATCTCTATCTTGTTTAAGATGCCAAACTTCATAGTAAAAGAAAATAATTCCCCAGCATTTAGTGCCACATCAGTCTCTTTTAATGTCCCAAAACAAAGACGAGATCTGCAGAGGGGCTACTTGTTGCCTGGCACATCCAATAATAGTAACAATAATAATAGCAACAATAATAATAATACTAATAATAATAGGGCACAATAATAGGCTAGTAGTAGTATATTTTACATTTTTAAAAAAGATCGGAATTGAACAGAAGTTCTAAGATTGGAAGTCAGTAGTGTGTCATGAAGGGTGTCATTCGCTAATAGCAGCAAAAACAGGTCGGAAAACAGTGGAGAAAACCCATCGCTTAAATAGATAAAGAAGCCAAAACTCAGAAGCTCGATATTCAGGACAGTGGCTCCGGTGTTGCGAGTGCAACGAGAGCTTATGCTCTGTTAAAAATAAATAAATAACAGCAGTTTTGGAGTCTGTTTTCTTGCTGTTAACAGAGGAATGTCAATGGGAAATAGTGTTGTGTCATTCGCGATCTTAGTACGTTCACCTAAAATACACCGCTCAATCCCCCCCCCCCAACGCTCCCAGTCACCCCCCCCCCCCCAACCTGGTATCGCCCTCCGTCATCTCTTCCGTCAAATTCTTCTTTTTTTTTTTGCTTTAATCCATGCATACACTCTTCCCCCCTGGTATGGGCGCGTGTCCCATTGGGAATAAGAACAGTGTGTACCGGCATGTATTAGGCCAAGAATACTGTGTGTTCTGCCCTGTGGCGGACACACACACACACACACGTTGCCCCCTAGTGGGTGTTCCAGGTCTCAGGAGCTCTGTGTGAGTCTCTCAGATGATGTGGCTGAATACAGATGTGCTCCAGCCTGGTGGAGGATTCACAGCTTTGACGTGAAACAGTGTAAATGGGCTGGATGTGTTTCCTAATTTTTGTGTACATTCTTTCTCTCTCTTCGAACAGGAGTCTCCTCAGGACAGTGCCATCACCCGAGACATTAATCGCACATTTCCAGCACATGACTACTTTAAGGACACAGGAGGGGATGGTCAGGACTCACTGTACAAAATCTGTAAGGTGAGGTTAAAGCACATGCAAAAATAATGTAAAATGACTCTTTATTCTCTACTACCGAAAATGGTGTTAGTAATGGTGTTACTAACACCAAATTTAAGGCACAAAAAAAATAAGATAGTTAAAAAATATCCCAAAATAATTTTATATGTTCAGGTTATATCACAAAAATGTGATTAGCAGCAGTACAAAGTCCCAATACTGTTGCGTGGGAAATGGAGCTTCCCAGTATTCTTATATACACTTCTTGTCGAAGTATGCCTATTTTTTTGCAGATATTCATGTGTCTGTGTAACCTTAATTTTGACCTGTTCGCACTGGCCATACAATAGGTTTAACAGAAATCCTTACATAGTACTTATATAGGTCATGAAATAATTATCTCAACACCATTATAGTGCATTGTGTGTCCATTCTAGATTTAACATGTATGTATTGTCTATGATACAAATGCAAACACCCTAAAACAGTGGTCACCAGCTCTATTAGATTTGGGCTGCAGAAAGATAGGCCTCCTGGGCCAGGTTTGATGATGAGTGCCCTTAAAGATCCCTGAAGTGAAACTTCAAAAGCTAAGAAAAAACTTTCATCCTCATGGGGCAGAACAATATTTCTATTTATCATCCCAAACTGAAAATGGATGACTAGAGACACTTTAAAGTAAAGCTTTACTTTACTTCTATGCCAGGACCCTCAAATACAAATGGTGCATTCATATATAATATAAGTATTACTTTTCCTTTGGTGTAACAAACACTCTTCTCTTTGAAATTATTCATATTTGCCAGACTCCCTCTCATGCCAGTTATTAGGTCACTGGGTTTAGGCCATAAAGGATGGAGGCGGTGGAGAGATTGATTGTTTGATCCGTGTCTTTAGGCATCTATTAATAATTTACTAGCCCTCCACCCTGGGTGTTTACTCCCATCATTCAGAGCCTTATGGATTTTCCTGTATTTACCTCATAATAAGTCAACCAGTGCACCGTACGCTCTTAACACCTTAGGGACTGCAAACTGGCTCAATTAAGAGTTCAGCAGGTTTAGTATGGCTCCATTTTGTAATTGCCCCAGTCTGGAGTCATTTCAGACGAACAAATTAACACAGTTTTTAGGAGAAAAGTAGGCCAGAGGCATGTTTTAATAGAGATGTCATACTTGTATGGGCCAGAAATAAAGAATATACTTTCAGCCAGGTGCAGGAAAAAGGCTACAGGCAGTGTGCATGTGAGTAGTTTGTCAAATGTTTTATTAGAAGAGCTGTTGCTCTTCTGGTAGAAGTTCTCTACTGTAGAGGGGAGGGCAATATGGCCAAAAAGCAGTATTACCAAACTTGAAGAAAACTTCATATTACACAATATAATATATTAAGTATTTATGTAATGAGTGTGGGTCGGGGAAGACAAGACGTAATCATTAGACTCACAGATGATTAATACAAAAAACAAGAACCACAAACATAAACATCTGTTCCATGAGATAAAAACACAAGATAGTCCAAAGACACTAGAAAAACAGCACAAAAACTGCATGGTGAACGTAAACAACAACATAGACAAGAAAACAGGGGGATAAGACACAAGGAACATACAAAACCTCCTAGAGACAGGTATAAAATACAAGGAGAACTTTATAATATAATAGTATTTTATTGTTTATGTAATGACTCTTAAACCCAAGATCCCTTTACAGGTAGGTCAGACACAAAAACAAGAAAACATTAACCAAACAGTTCACAGAGCAGACAAACAGCAGCATCTCAGTCACAGAATGTTAAATACAGAGTGGATGACAGAATCAAGGTGTGGGAAAAGAGGCACAGCACTAACATAAAAGATACATTTTATTTATGTTTAGAAAGAAGGGAGAGATGATGAAGGTTTTTACCGCGGGAATTCCATAGTTTGGTGGCCGTCATGCTAAATGCTCTGTTTGAGAATTTTGAGCCATATTGAGCTAGCAAGAGTATATGGGTTGTTTAATTAAGTGAGATTGAAGGGACAGAACCATGCAGAGCTTTAACAGTAATGAGGAGCAGCTTGTACTGAATATATGGTATGAAATGGGTAGCCAGTGAAGTTTATGGAGAACAGGGGAGATGTATTCAGACCTTTTAGTGCAAATGAGAACTTGAGTCAGAGAGTTTTGTACATACTGAAGCCTGGCTAAGGCTTTTGTTGGGATACTGAGAAACAGCACTGCTGTAGTCAATATGTCATGAATTTAATTTTTCCAAACATTGGAACAGACAAAAAAAGAACCAGTGGTGCCAAATATTAAAAATGCTATAAAACTGAGCACAAATGTTTTCTATTCAGTTTCAGAGTGTGCTGTGCTAAAATAACTATGGAAAAGTTGTAAAAACACCTGGTGGACCATCTAATTAGGGTAATTGTCAAGAGGTTGGTAATATGTGATTAGAAAAAGAACATTATTTTATACTGCACACTTTACTACGCACAACGAAGGTTACCTGATATTACACTACTTTCATGCTAGTTTTGCAAAGGATTTTCAGTGAGGCTTTTCTGTCTTATGATTGCTATTAATGTGTTTCTCCCTCTTTCCAAGGCATACTCTGTGTATGATGAAGAGATTGGCTACTGTCAGGGTCAATCCTTCCTGGCTGCTGTGCTGCTGCTACATGTGAGTCTAATGTTTGAGTGAGTTTAATATGGTAGACAAAAACTAGGTGAAGGACTACTTGCTGGATCTTTCTCACTCAGTTAGCAAAACTAGAGATACCTTGCAGCTACAGTTTATGTTTTAATTGCTGAACCTTCAGAATATGAGTATAAAATAAGTTTTTTCTTTAAAATAATTGTGTGTTTTCTTGTCCAGATGCCAGAGGAGCAAGCGTTTAGTGTTCTGGTGAAGATCATGTTTGACTATGGTCTCAGGGAACTTTTCAAACAGAACTTTGAAGACCTGCACTGCAAATTCTTTCAGCTGGAGAGACTCATGCAGGTGTGTAAGGTTATACCGCTTATTGTGAAATTTCCAAACAGATAAATCAGAGTAAAATGCGATTGGTGGGGCCACATTCAAATCCATTATAACATGTAACTGGTGGCCTAGTGGGTAGGGCATTACCCTGCCATCAGAAGGTCATGGGACTGCTAGTGGCACCTCTGAGGCTCATTTGAGCAAGGTACTGTGCCCACATACTGCTCACAGGCACTGCTTCACTTGGTGAAAGGATTAAATGCAGAGGAGGAATTTGGTGCTGTTCACACTGTCTGCTGAGGTGTGTTCACATATAACAGAATGGTTTTTTCACTTCACTTCACTACATGCCTGAAGTATGACCAAAAACCGAAAGAAGCTTTGGTTATCTTTTAATCACATTGTCTTGCAGAAGCCACTATAATGACAGTCTTCTGCTATATCTATATCTTCTGCTATATATGTGTGTCATGTCGGCTGAGGGAGGAAGACACAGCAGCAGCTTAAGTTCCAAACGTGATAGTTTATTTACAGCGCACAAAGCTCACAAAGTCCAAACTCAATTCGTTCACGTACCTTAGGAGCGTCCTCAGTCTCGGAGTCTCCTCTGAGGACCGTCTTATCAGTCAACGACCTTCAGACGGTTACTCCAGTACTGTCCTCTGATCCTGTTCTCGGCTCCCCGTAAGGGCGGTAGGCCTGCCTGCGTGAACCACGGGCACCGCTTCACTCCTGAATGGGAAACAAACACAGAGAGAGAGAGAGGGGGACGGACCACAGCAGCCTGTGTAGCATGCCACACTTGTCTTGACTGCTCTGCAAGGATCGGGCTTCTTTCCTCCTTCACTCTGCTTGTCAGGGATCCAGACGCTCTCCTGTACCATAGGCTTCACCTAGACGAGAGTGTTTCCCCAGACACAGTTCCAAACACACTCGCACCAAACCTGGACCAGCTCCACTCAGAACTCAGGGCAATACGTTTTCTTAAACTAGGTGAGCTTTCACCTGTCCCTCCAGCACGCTTCCTAACACACCTCTTGGATCGTTACTTGGCTTCTTGGAGACCACGCAACATCTCACTGGTTCAGCCAGGATTTAAACTTTCACTCCACCAATCACACAGCACACACTCCAAGCTCCTAATGAGCACAGCTGCAGACACTCATACTCTCACATTCACGCACCTCCTGACCGGAGCCCTATCCTGGCCCAACCCTGTGTACTTCACTTAAATAAAACATACACAACTGCGTGTGATCATTAGGTGCCCTCTGGCTCTCTACCACAGTGATATGGGACCTAATGATCACACCCACTCACTCAAGTACTTAAAGGCTGCCTTCACTGCAGCCACCCTGAAACTTAAACACACCTGTGTACCAACTAACTTAAATAGACTGAAGGGCTGCCTTTAATGGCAGCCACCCTGAGACATAACTAAACTTAAAGGCTGCCTGTAATGCAGCCATCCTGAGATGTTACAGTGTGCACAGATTCTTATACTACCTGGAGAAAATTCTTTATTTAACGACTGCACAGACACAAGAACAATATAAAATGTAAAGTCTAAAATAAAAGTCATGTAAAAACTTATGTAATTATGTAACTGAATAACTTTGTCTGCTGTAGACATGCTGTAGTCTGCTGTTAAAAGTAGGCTTCTGTTTACTGCTGTGGTGCTGGATGGCCAAGTAGTGAAGTTTTAGATTCAAGGGTGTTATTTATAATGCTGTTATATAGGTTACCCAATAAACTGTGTGCACTTGCTATAAGGTTATTGACAATAAAATTGACCGGTTTGGTTATTTTGGATGACTTGCATAGTAAAGTTAATGTTTGTAGGTGATATTATTCTCCAAACATTGCCATGCTGGATTGCATACATAGAAATGCAGTAAGACTTTCCCAGTCCCATAATTAGCTACATGGTCTTATTATTCAGTCAAATGAGACAGATGAATAAATGCGTAAAGATTGTTTTGTTGCTCTACAACCACAGCCTAGTCTTATTAAACTACAGTTCTTGGTATAGGGACTGTTTAATGTGATTATTACTAATATACAGTTTTTTGAACATGGGTCATTGTTTTAGTATACTGAAAATGCTGGTACCCATTATAAATTTTACTTATTATTTTTACCCAGATCACGCTGTGTTATAAAATATTTGGATTTTTAAGCTTTGTGTGAGTGAATAGTGACCTCCAGTATGCTCTTCTCTTTCTTTGCAGGAATACATTCCAGACCTGTACTCTCACTTCTTAAGTGTAGGCTTAGAAGCACACATGTACGCCTCCCAGTGGTTCCTCACACTCTTTACAGCCAAGTTCCCTCTCTACATGGTCTTTCACATCATCGACCTGCTGCTGTGTGAGGTGCAGCATTTCTGTTTGTCTTTTTATTTTTCTCTACTCATCTGACATCATGTCTCTGCCTAAATCAGCTGTCTTTCTTCTCACACAGGGTATCAGTGTCATATTCAATGTGGCTCTGGCGTTACTGAAGGTAAGAACAAAGCCACACATAGTCACAGGGCATCAGTATAATACAGAGGGCAGGTCTGTATCTTCTATAACTCTCTTTGTGTTGTATTTCCCTCATCTCTGTTCTTTGCAGACCTCTAAAGATGACCTGCTGCAGGCAGATTTCGAGGGTGCGCTCAAGTTTTTCCGTGTGCCTGTGCCAAAGCGGTACCGCTCTGAGGAGAATGCCAAGAAGCTCATGGAGCTAGCGTGTAGCATGAAGGTATGGACGTCTAGTCAAGCTGAAAACATCTTATTGATGACCTTAATTACACCTGGCATGCAAAACCACTTTTACTTTTTTGAAACCGGTATTAAATCCTGGGTATGTTAATATAGATCTTTTTGCACTTCAAAATGTACTTTATAATGAGCTGTTGTTAATTTAAGCTCTTCACTTAAGATCTAAAATAGGCTATCATTCTGAAATTACACTCCTACCCAACAAAGTTACTAACATTCCACAGGCCCAATATTGATATCTGGTTGGTGCCATCGCTAAACAATATTTGGTTTAATGGCTATTAAATATATTTAACAGCATTATGAATGCAAAGACTAACAAAGCACTTACATAACAGTCTTTGTCTTCTTTCTACTGTTTCTACTGCAACTGCTGAAGGTAATTTTAAATTAACGTTGTTTGATATCAATTGTCGTAAAACAAGTGAAAATAAAATACAAATTCTTTCGTAGGACATCACAGATCATATATGTCATGCATCAGTTAATCACATTGCTAAGCTCAGCTCTGCATTATGGTCTGATCACTCAAGTCACCTTCAGAGGTGATCAGGGACACATATGGCTAAATAACATTTGTACCTGTGCCAACGGTCTGACAACAAATGACCATCTAATCAATTGCATCATAACTGCAAAGACGGAACTGTGTACATCAACCAGTACATTTTATTCTGACAGCAAACACATTGACAGTAGTGATGTAGCAAATATGCACATGTAGCAAATATCCTCCCGTCACAAAATTCCTATTACAGGTGGTTACAGCATTCGAGTCATGGAAATGCAACATATGGACAACTGCATGTCTCCGTGTAATTAGATCACACGAGACAGGTCAGTGAGTGTAGCTTTTTTGTATAGCCTTTTCTAGTGAGAAACTCTGCAGCACAGTTACTGCCCTTTTTTAAAATATTAAAATGAGAATGATACCAAAACCACCAACTCTTTTAAGGTGCTTCAAAAATCTAAAATTATTTTTGGTAAGTGACTAGGTTTAATGTATCTCCATCAAATTATTAAAATTATTTAAGTTACTTTGAAAATGATAATGCCTTGAAATCTCTTACCTCAGCCTCATAAAAATAAAGCTGTGTGCAATGAATAGGAACAAACATGCCACCCCCTCTGTTGTATTTACTGATGTTTTCTCTTTAATTCATGGATTAAAGTTCTCCGTCGCTATGACGGATTTCAACTGAGGGCACTAAAGGTTAATAATGAGATTGAGACAGATCCGAAGGGAAAAAAATGGGGAGCGAGGGGTCTGAACAAGCTTCGGCAGACAAAGTTCTGGAAAGGCTGTCTTTTTCTTTGGTTTAATTACGATTTAATTATTATTCCTACAAATATAAACAAACATTATGGTTTCGTCAGTTCTCTTAAATATTGACTGCTGCGGAGTAGCTACTGGCGGCGAGCTGTTTCTCGACGCTTGTGTAAGATGCCAAACTTCATAGTAAGAGAAAATAATTCCCCAGCATTTAGTGCCACATCGGTCTCAAAGGCTTTTAATGTCCCCAAACAAAGACGAGATCTGCAAAATGGGGCTCCGGTGTCATGAGTGCTGCGAGAGCTTATGCTCCGTTAAAAATAAATAACAGCACACCACCAGACCAGTCAGAATCTAGCTATAAGGCTAATGTTAGATCTCTCCAGCAGATATCCTCATTGCCTGGTGCAACAACCACCACCACGGAGGTTTGTGCTTCTATGGCTGTCCTTTACTGTACAGACTGATCCATGGGTCAGTCCGTGTTCTTGCTGTTAACAGAGGAATGTCAATGGGAAGTAGTGTTGTGTCGTTCGCGAACGATTTGTTCAAAAGAACAAATCTTTTAAGTGAACTTACTGAACCAAATCACTTGAGGAATTGATTCGGTTTAGTACGTTCACCTAAAATACACTGCTCACCCCACGCCAACGTTAACGTCCCCTGTCATCTCTTCCGTCAGATGATTTTTTTTTTTTGCTTTAATCCATGTCTTTAATTACTCTCGAAAAACAGCCTCCTCACTGAAACAACAGACACCCGAGCTGGAAAAGTGGCATAAAAATGTATACTTCTCATGCAGCACACTCAGTGGCTCTGCAGCTCATTACAACCGTCATTATTTACAGAGGACAGATTTTTGGGTTCCATCTTTGACTTGTATCTTCAGATGTAGTGTGAAGATACTGTGGTACACATTTTTGCATGTAAAAAAATTGTATTTGCCAAAAATGTGCAAAGTTTTGTGGTTATCTGCTGTTGGGTGGGTGCCTTCCAGTGGCCAGCAGAGGGCAGTATGATTTTATGTAGGAGGCGATGGTGTTTTATGAGCTTGCTGTTATAAACAGCTCTGATTATCATGCTGAGCTTTGGGATATTTTATGCTGAAAAAATATTTTCCATTCTCTTTCAGATGAGTGTGCTTGCGCCTTCAAAAGATAAAGATCACTGTACGTTTATACATTACTGTGCAGAATTAAGAACCTGTGTTAAATGTGTGCAAAAAAGTGTTAAGTAATTCAAGAAAGGATGATCAGTAAAAAAGTAGTTTTTAATAACAACATTATAAAGTAGATTTAATGATTTTAATGTATACTGAATGTAGATGTTTTATACTTCAAAGACAGCATTAGAGATAGCATGGTATTGCTTTTACTGTTTTGGTACTGGTGTGAAAGCCTGGTGTTGACTGATGATACAGATACAAGATTCTACTGCACTTTAGAAAGAGCCATTTTTAATTAAAGCACTTTAGATGAGCATCTGAAAGCAGGCTGCCATTCTCAAATTACTCTTCTACCCCGCAGTAGTTAATTACAAAGCTACTGATATGACTGATAGGCCCAGTATTGATACATGGTAGCAGATTGATGCCATCACTGAACAGCATTCGGTTTAATAGCATCTGTACCTAGCAGTCTTTGCACTCTTCCTGCTGTTTCTTAGTACAGCAGTCTGAATCGGCCTTCTTCAAGAAAACTATGCCAAAAATGCTAATCCTCCTAACTATGATAAGAAAAACGCTAATTCTGTTAGCTAGTTCTCATTGATATTTATAAAGTTCAGTGTCCTGACATTTCTCTAAATCTCAATCGGTCATAATTTTTCTCTGCAAGACATTAAGCCACTCTGACTTTAAGCAACTTGACAACAAAATTTAGTAGAAAATCTGAAAATTTGGTGGAGTTTCTTTCAGTACTGCTAAAACGAATAAATGCTACTGTTGGGTTAAGTTTACAGATGTCAGTAACTGTAATTGTAATTTTGTTTAAAGAGGAGAAAAGTAAGGAAGGAGAGCAGGCCCTGGTGTTGTCACCTGCACCCTAATTCTGTCAGGGTGCCAGCGGGAGGCCGGGAGCAGGTGGCTGCAGAATGGAGCTGCTAAAATCACAGTGTTGGAGCAATGCCAGCATGGCAGAAAGATGGATGATAACGGGCATTCAAGCCTGCTGAACAACATGTTAATAAACATACAGCAAGATAGATGTGTCCTTAATGTATAAGTGTGGTACAATGTGCATGTGCGTGTGTCTGTGTGTGTTTACAGTAGCCTGACTCCTGTCAGTTTGTGACTGATTGAGTCTCCGCTGGGCACCTCTCCCACCCTTCCCCCAGCACAAAACCCCCATTCTCTCACTCTCCCACAAACACACTCTCTCTAACTCACACACACACATCCCACTTAAGCACTCTGTGACTCTGAATGCAGAGTCTGTGTCTGAAGGTAGACTCTGTGTGCTCTTGCAGTTGGAGGCCTCAGTTCTAAAATACTTGAGCTTTTGCATGGCCCCTTCCAAAACGTACAGCGGACACCCAACACTTGAGGCTCATAACACAAACTAGTCCAGGTAATTTTTCCCCCAAGGGTTTTGTACCTTTATAGAACATGAATTTCTTGAGGAAGGTACAACTTCTTGAAGAAGGTAAAACTTGATATAAATTGATAGAACCACCACCTATGCCACTTGCCAGGAATATGATAAGAATTTTCTCAGGCTAAAATCTTACATTTGTTTCTAAAATAAAATGTGTTGTATAAGTAGTATATTTTCAGATATGTGTAGTTTCAATTGTGGATTCACATGTTTGACTGTCGACTGGTATTTCAGCTAATTAGGCCATTCCTTTTTCATTATAACATAAAATAATAAGAAAAAAAGAAAAGCTTCACATTTTTCAACCTTGTTAGTTCTCAAAAGTTTTCTGTATAAGTGTTTTCTGTATAAATAAAAGAGACGGTAAAAGGTTTTGCCCTGGAATTATACAAAAACAAACATGAACACACGTGTACGCTGTCACTCACTCATCCCTAGAGTGTGTGGAAGTGATGCGGGTTGGTGTAACTGAAGGCTTCTTTTAGTATAGCCAGTGTTGTGTGAGCAGAGACTCTGAACAGCCTCTGTGCTGTTCACTACTTTAAATAGACCTCATTTATAAGGCATTGAGCATTTACAGAGCTCTCCAGGAACTGGAACTTTCTGTTCACAAATGCCTGGTATTGAAAACACACATATGGAACGCCTATAAAACTGGGTTGTTCAAAAAAAGAAACTGCAGTGTTGAGGAGATGATAAATGTAGCTTAGTTGTGTGTTTGTGTGTGCATGTTGGTCTTCTGGGACACTGGAAATGAGAGACTTATTGGTGGTTTATTATGTTAGCAGTGGAAGGACTCTGACATGGGCTTTATTTGCTCTTTTTGGATTTTTATTTTCATTGTACATAGACCTTCAAGAGGAAAGCCTTATAGTGGTTTCAAGAGTGTCATGGATTTTTACAAGAATTGATTTGTCAGTGCTCCAACCATCAGATATGCTCTTTCATTACAATTTTTACTATGTTGGACAAGCTTTACTGAAAATATGCCATGGAACTCAGCTGAAGTCTCCTTTAAAATCAAAACATATTGATAATCCAGTTGTTTAGCCAATAACTGAGATTTTTGCTTACTAGGTTGACAGAGATTTTCTTCAGTGTTTCGTAAAGTGTTTTCAACCTGTGGGCAGAGCTTGAATAGGCTAATTAACCCCTAGCTGCTCTAAAGTATAATAAAATCTTCTTGAAGAAGGGAAAACTCAATATATAAATCCTGTAATGAAGGTTAATGTAATTCCATTTAACTTTCGGCTGTTTTTATTGGTCCGTTAAATATACAGTGTTTACCCAATGTAAAGGGCAGTTTGCAGTTCCATGCACTAGTTGGGACACAGTGCTACGAAGCTGGGAGGGTGAATACTAGTATGTTCCTTTTCTTTCTTTGACTTTCTGCTTGTCTGACACTGTATCCAGTGTGCTATCCTAATGGGTTGTCGTCGTCGTCCCCCCCCCCCCCCCATTTTGTATGGAGGAGTATTCTGTGCTCTAATTCTGTGTTCCGAACTCTAATAATAACTCTCAACCCGCCCAGATAAACGGAAAAATACCTGTGTTAGTAAATAATGGACATATCAGTATTGATCAATAATCCTGTCACAATTTATCGATTTTCAAAGTTAGTTTGTCAGGCTGGTCTTTAGCCATAACTGCATGTCACATATGTAATAATAATCTTTGTGTACTGGTGTGTGTAACAGATCAGTCAGAAGAAGCTGAAGAAGTATGAGAAGGAATACCACACACTTCGAGAGCAACAGGAACAGCAGGAGGCCCCCATAGAGAGATATGAGGTAAAGTGTCTGTGTGCTTGTATGTATGTGGTGAGCACACATTTCTGTGCTACAGTTATTGGTGTGTATCTGTTCTATTTTTGCCAGTGTGAACACACTTTTTAAGAGAGGACTGTAAATGTGCATGCATATTTAGTGTCTTATTAGCATGTGTCAACATTTTTATCCTTTTTTGGTTAAACACTGTGTGTGAATGCTAAGCTTTGATGGTATTGTGTATTTAGACAACTGGTCGTCTTCTAATTTCATGGTCTTCTATTTTTGATTAGTCAGCATTACTGAATCCGTCATTTGCATTGTCTCAGATAGTAATATTATTACTATATAATTACCAAATGGATTAGTTTCTAATATTACTAATTTGTAATAATAACTGCATTTTGCACACATGGCATAATGTTCTCCAACATGCAGTGGTTCTCCACCTTGATTTGGTTTGAAAATATTATCACATAGAAACCTTTTTTGAATAAGCTCATTCTTTTTACTCTCCTCTACAGATCAGAGCTTATATACCAGTGTTTCTTTCTTATATCCCCTCAAAAATCTACATTATGTTAATGTTTAGTTAATTAGTAGAGGTGCTGTATATACGACATATAAGTAAGTGTGGTCTTACTATATGCCAAATAACCAAAATCATGTGTAATATGATAAAGGATGTAATAATTTGCATCATTTTGTCTTTTTTGCACAATTTTTATCCTTTTAGATCGTATCCTTGGTCATATTAAGTATTTTAGATCAAGACTTTTGCCCTTCTCTATACTCCTGACATTTGACCATGCCATCTGGTACAATGAAAAGAGTAAAACATCATATTAACCAATAGCATCCTAGCACATTTTCCTTTCCACTCCAACCACCGTTCCTATTGTAGAGCACCTCTACCTTCAGAAAGCCATCCACAGGCTCTGCTTTGTCTCATTGTCTTAGTTTCACTTTAGTTTTCTGAAGTGGTTGTAAAATGCTGTTCTGTTTGGTTATGCTGCACACGTTGTTCATATTAAATGAGTGAGGTCATTCGAAATGTAGCTGTATTTGAGCTGTTTCAGGAGGTTTTGAACCAGGCTGTGAGGCTTAAGCTAATGGAGGGAGATGTACACATGAATACACACACTGGACACTTCCACAATTCAATCATATCAGTTATGAAAACTAGCCTATATGTAAATGCAGAAATGTTTGTGTGTGTGTTTCTTAGAAACTCGGAGCCGTTTTTAGTATTTGCATAATGTTTTTGTCCTGCATGAATGTGCCTTGTGCGCACTGTTCACATGTATTTGTGCATTCGTGTGTGTCTTGAAAAACGTGTCTGTGTTTTGTGTGTGTTTCTTAGAAACTGGGAATGTGAGCTTGTGTGAGCTCATTATTGACGTGAATGCAATATTCAGACTGTGTGTGTTTGTGCATGTGTGTGTGTGTGTTTGTGTGGTTTTAATTCAGACCCATTTGATTCTGTCTGCATCATTAATACTTGTCTGTGTGCTTGTGCATATTTGCATAATCTATTTCTGCATGCTCCGTGTCTGCATATGTGCACACAGTATTCGCATAGCGTTCACACTTCTGTGTGTGTTTGAAGATTTCACCTTCAGGTCGCCGCTTCTCTGTGCGCTGAGCATAAATTGTGATGGGTAAAGCAGCATGCTTCACCCCAGCCTGTTTTTCACCTCCTGCTCTAAAGAGCTTGAGTACATTTCAAACCCAGCGCTGCTATGCCCCCCATTAGCATATGCACTTTGTGGAAGTAATGAGCAGTAATCCAGGAGAAACCTCACCACAGGCTCAGAGGAGAGCAGGAGAGAGTTAGAGAGAGGGATGACAATGAAATGACAAAGTGATGAAGGGATCACTGATGACTGCATCTCTCTTAGCCCCATCTCAGCTCAGGAGAAATTAAAGAAATGGTTTAAGACCTGCCAGTCATGTAGAGATTGAAACACATGCACATTGAAACACACACATTCACGCACACATAGTGAGTGATCCCTTCTGCGTATATGACGCAGTGTTTTGCATATCTGTCCATTCTAGGTTGTATGTCAGTGGTTCATAGAAGTGTGCGCAAGTACAAAAACATGATTAGTTAGTCTACCTCATTGTAACTTGTAAATATTGCTTGCCAAAAGAGTAAAATGAATAAAATTTCCAAAATGTCAGAATATTGTATGTAATAGTCAGTATATATAAAATAAGTGATATACAGTAAACCTCCAGTTTTACGTGGATCGGGACTCGCGGATCCAGTCACACGCGTTTTTTTTTTCCGTTTTATTGTGCATGGACTTTAAACCTCTTTCACTCTCTCTAACGCTCTCTCTCTGTCGTTCTCTCTCTGTATGTATCTCTCTTGCGCGCGCTCTCTCTCCTTCGTGACCTTTCTGGAGAGCGCGTCTCCCTCTCTCTCTCTGTCGCTCTCTCTCTCGCGCGCGATATCTCTCTCTCTCTCGCGTGCGCGCGTTCTGTCTGTCTCTCTCTCTCTCATTCGTGACTTTTTCGGAGCTCTCTTACTCTCTCTCGTTCTATGTCTCTCTCTCTCTCTCTCTCTCTCTCGCGCGCGATCTCTCTCTCTCTCTCTGTCTCTCTCTCTCGCATGCACGCGTTCTCTCTGTCTGTCTCTCTCTCTGTCTCTCTCTCTCTCTCTCTCTCTCTCATTCGTGACTGTTTCGGAGCACGCTTTCTCTCGGCCGCTTTCTCTTACTGTCTCTTGCTCTCTCTGTGTCTCTCTCTCGTTCGTGACTTTTCCGTATTTAAACCTCGAGTTTACCTTTACATTTTCTTTAAGGGTAATGTATTAAGCTGAGTTTTAATTAAATTAAAGTGTTCTGGGAGCACATTTGGGGGCATATTTAGAGTTTACACTATTAAAAAAGGCATTTTAAGGCATTTCTTTGACCAAAACAAAACAACGTGGTTTTTCATTATACGCGGGTGCTCGTGTAACGTAACCCCCGCGAATAACGAGGGTTTACTGTAATAATAAATATGCAAATTAACATATAGTTCTTCAGTCTGCAGCAGTTTCACTAGTTTTTAAAGACTCAGTCTGAGGGTATTTTAATTTCCATGAGTGAGCTGTGAGCTTTCCAGGACGAGCTGATTGTATTTTTCTATGTGAACTCTTTGCAGAATGAGCTGTATTTTAAGCTTATTACCCATTTTGTATAACTAGATTATATATTTAACACTGTGACAATACAATCTTCTAAGTGCTCAGTCATTTTTCTAAGCTGCAGCTAAATATTTTCATGAAAATAAACAGTGGATATTTTTTTATTATTGACTTGATCAGTAATGTCACAAATTGTTTTATCCCCTACTGTACTTACTTGAGAGTAAATTATATATATTGGTGAAATATATGTTGAAATGTGACTGTTTTGCTCCTTGTTAAAACCACTTAAATGTATTAAATTGCACATTACTACGAGGATCTTAAACCCGCTATCAAGGACACGGTAATCAGGATGTGATTCAAAAGGCAAAGGCAGTGCAGCTATACATAAGCTGCTCTACCCTCCGTAACCACTAGCTAGTGCTGATACTTTCAACAAAAACAAACTGTAAAGAAACAAAAACTGTTGTGTCATGAGTCTTCACCATGTACACATGCACCAATTAGTTTTTATATTGGCTCATTAGCTCATCTAAATAGTGAGACTTAAGAAAGTTAGCAAATTAGAACACAAAATGTATCTGTATTGGCAGTAACATGGTCATCTGTTTTTATTTCACGTGTTAACTTTAAATTAAAATGATTCTTCAAACAGTTGAGAACTGTTATGACATTTTTTTTTCCCCACATAGTTTAAAAATGTTGGTAGCTCTTCATGTTGTGTGTAAATTCCATGATAAATTGAACAATCCAAGTCATCAAAAATGAAAAAAGCTACAAATATGTTTTCCATCTTCGGATTTATAATAGGATGTTTTGTTCTGGCAGTGACGATTTGGTATGTTAAGTAACTAAACTAATAATAACATGCACCGCTATAATGGCTGAAGGGTGTTTGTTGATTGCTTTATTTCCAGAAGCCTGCAGTTGAATTGGGTGGAATATGTTAAATTTCTTCAGGTCAATTGTTAGTCAGGACTTAAAGGTTCCCAAAGGTTGCTCTCCTCTCTGCCATAGTTAACTATTATAATGACACGATCACAAGATTACTGAGTCAGACACCAAAACAAACACTTGCCAACCCTGTCCCTCGTCTTTCCACAGAGGGAGAACAGACGCCTGCAAGAGGCCAACATGCGCCTGGAGCAGGAGAACGATGACCTGGCCCACGAGCTGGTCAGCAGCAAAATCTCTCTCCGGAAGGACCTGGACAACGTGAGTTTCGCCTACCGCACTTTTTCATGTTTTTGTTCTTTGAATCATTCAAGTAGCCTGCAGAGTAAGTAGTGCTAGCTGGGCTTAGCATAGCAGCAGTTCTTTCCTAAAAAGCATCCAGTAGCATTTTATGGAAATGCAGCATTAATAAGGCTGCATTGCACATGCATATCCCATTTCTTATGGATAACATAAACTTACATTAACATTTAGAATTGCTTATTTCAGCAATCATCAGTCACCATGAAGTTTTCTTTAGTCTGTTTCACCCCGGAAAGTGTTGGTGCTTGTTGAAGTAAGCTTTTATAAGTGTCACAGGTTTTTGCAGCGGCAGCCTTTTGAATGCTGCCATAAAGCCATAAAGACTTTCAAAACCTTAAATGAATTTTACAGAATATGATTTTAAAATGAATAAAAATTTGATTATTATTACAGAATCCTATTAAAATTTGTTCACTCATAAAATTTGTATGACTTACTGTAAAATATGAATTGCGGCATAATTCCTATGTGGTCTGATGCCTCATAATAGTGGAAGAGTGGAGTTTCCAAGCTCACTTTTCTAGCCAATTTGCTGCTTCAGCTGTGGTGCCTTGGTTGACCGTAGAGGCAGCAGGTTGTGCTTATGCTTACATAACTGAGTGATAAGCAATTGTATGGGTTTGTGTGTGTGTGTGTGTGTGTGTGTGTGTGTGTGTGTGTGTGTGTGTGTGTGTGTGTGTGTGTGTGTGTG